>JAKFHU010000227.1:0-15036 GCA_023783475.1 Daubentonia madagascariensis
GTTCGTAGCAAGTGGGTCAATCAGCAAAGTAAACATGTCCAAAGCCCGGACGCTTCCATTCTCAAAGAGAAAACAGCTAGAATTTCATCTGTGCTAGGATTGCATAAATCTGTGTATGACAGCCAAAATGACAGTTTATTCTCACTTGCTTCAGTAGTAATAGTCACAGAGAAATCATCCAGCTGGAAAAGTACGGTGTTCATTTGTAGAAGCAGATGCACAGGTCACTCTCCTAGGCCTCTAAGTGGAGAAGTAGTGAAATTTCGCAGAAAGTGGGAAAATGGAGAGTGTAAAGTTGTCTCATGGTAAAACAATTTAATTCACGGAAAGAAAACATCTAGACGCTCAGAGTGGTACAGCTCTGCTTAAATCTACGTATGGAAATATAATGTACAGAATTTTTTTTTCCCTTGGCTTCCGTAAGTAAAGGATTTCTCATAGAGCTGCTTCCCCAGGTTGTGTACTGCATTTCCTTTGCAGGATCCCATTGTATGCTGCTACTTGCAAGATACCAAGTGGAGGGGATGGCATTTTCATAGCGAGCGGGGAATTTGACAATATAAAGCTATTTCAAAGGAAAGCACTCCTATTCTCCCAGAGAGAAGAGGTCCATGGTCAGTTGTGTTGAGGATTTTTCAAATCTGGGCATGGAAGCAGTATTTTCAGTGTGTCCTCAGTTCATTGGAATAGCCAAAGTGCCAAACAGAGAAGCATCTTTGTGGAAGAGTACTATCTGGATGATGATCCAGACTCTCGGGTAAGAATTCAGGCTTCTCATTGCAGAAGGTCTGTCATTTCGTACAAAGCGGGTTGGTGGAGAAGCTAAAGTTGTTTTCAGTGAAAACACTTCTAATCTCTGCAAAAAGCAACTAGGTGATCAATTGTGTATAGGTTTGCTTCAGTCTCTCTGTGAAAGTCTGATATTCTGTTGGTTCTCACAGGCTACCATGATTAAAATAAGTCAAAAGGATGCGCATTTTAGAAGCGCAGTTCGTTTCTGTGGAAGAACTCCAATGTTTTGTGATAGTTCCGTGCTTCTAACGGGAGAGGAAGGATATTTTGGTACAAAGCAGGAAAGTAGACCATAGAGAGCCATTTCAAAGGAATATACCTCTACTCTAAGAGAGAAAGCAGCTACAAGTTCAGATGTGCACTGGTTAGCTTAACTCTGTGTGAGGGCCCAGAAAGTACAGTCTGTTCCCACATGATTTGATCAGGAAACGCGAGTCACAGCATCAAGTGTGCCCGAGGAAGTGTGTCGAATTTCGGGTGTAGTTCTAGATGGACTGGTAACATGTCTAAGCTTCTAAGGAAAGGGAAGAGGCATTTTGCTAAAATTGGTTACCTGAGGGCCATAAGAGTGTCCCAAGTGAAAACATTTCTATTCGTTGAAAGATAGCAGCTGGCTGTTCAGTTGTGTCCTGGTTGGCTGAACTCTTTCTATGGAAACATTTCAAAGAGTTTGTCTTTGTAGCCTTCTACCCGTAAATGTAGTCTCATAGAGATGCTTGTTCTGGGAAGAGTCCAGTGCTCTGATTGTAAGCCGATAATCTCGAAGGATTTTCAAGCTTCTAAGTGGAAAAGAAGGACTCCTTCGTAGCAAGCAGGTCAATTGTCAAGGAGAACATGTACAAAGTCAGAACACTCCCATTCTTTGAGATAAATAGCTGGAAATTCACTTGTGTTCAGGATTCGACAAATCTGTGTATAGAAAACAAATGTCCAGTTTGTTCTCACTTGTTTCGATGAGTAGCAGTGGTCGCATGGGAAAGCTTCCTTATGCTAGTGTACACACATTCGCTTGTAGAGCCAGATTCACGGGTCACATTTGCAAGCTCTAAGTGCAGAAGATTACAATTTCGTGCGAAGCGGGAAAATGGAGACTAAAAGTTATTCCCATCGAAGACAGTTTAATTCTCAGGAAGAAAACAGCTAGAGGGTGAGTTTTGTACAGTTTGGGCTGAAATCTCGGTATGGAAGTACCAGGTCCTGGTTTTTGCCCAGGGTTCCACCAATAACAGAGTTCTCATGGAGATGCTTCTTCAGGATGTGTACAGCGTGTCGTGTGCAGAAACACATTCTCCGTTCATATTTCTAACAGACTCTTTACAGAGAAATGACGTTGTCGTGGCACGCAGGCATATTGCCTATATAGAGCTCTTTCAAGTAAAACACATCTGTTCTGGCGAAGGGGCAGGTCGATGACCGCTTGTGTTCCGGACAGTTTAGATATGTGTATGGAAGCAGTATTGTCCGTCTGCTCTCACACGCTTCGAGTAGCAAACATGTCAGTAGAGTAGAACTCTGAGAAAGTGAGCTGCTTTTGTCTGTAGACACAACCTCTATGGTCCTTTCTCCAAGCATTTAAGGCAGAGAGTGTGTCATTTCGTACCAAATGGGTTAGTGGAGAAAATGAAGCATTTCCAGAGGAAGCACAGCTCATCCCTGAAAGAAAGCAGGTAGATGATCCGTTGTATGTAGGTTTGCTTAAGTCTCTGTAGGGAAATATTCTTTCTCATTGTTTTCACATGCTTCCATATGTAAAAGAATTCTCAAGGAGATGATTATGGTAGGAAGTGTACTTCATTTCTGTGGAAGAACTGGATTCTCTGGTCCTATTTCCAAGCTACTAAGAGCAGAAGAATGACATTTTCATAGTGAGCAGGTAGATGGACAACAATGCCATTTCAAATGAAAACCCTTCTATTCTATAAATAAAAGCAGCTAGCTCTTCAGTTTTACACCAGTTCTCCTAACTCTGCGTATGGAAGCAGAATTGACAGTCTCTTCACACATGCTGTGATTGGAAAAACAAGTCCCATTTTCAGGCATCTGGTAGGAAGGGTGCTGCCTTTCAGACGGAGACCCAGATTCACTGGTGACATGTCTCAGCTTCTAAGTGCAGATGGAGGCAATTTTTTAAAAAATCGGTGGCTTGGAAGATGGAACAGTGTCTCAAGTGAACACACGTCCACTGTATGAAAGATCCCAGATAGATGCTCAGTTGTGTACAGGTTGGCTTAACCCTGTGTATGGAAGCCTTATATCCACTTAGTCTTCATAGCCCTCTACAAGAAAATGTTTTCTCACCGAGATGATTCTTCCAGGTTGTGCACTTCCTTCATGTTTAGAACAGGATTCTCTGGTAATACCTCAAAGCATCTCAGTGGAGAATAGGTCAAGTTCATAGCAAGCGGGTCCGTTGTCAACGTAAACTTGTACTAAGTCTAAACACTTCCATTCTCTGAGATAAAGCAGCCAGAATATCATCTGTGCTCAGGATTGCTTAAATCTGTGTATGGCAGCCAAAACTACAGTTTCTTCTCACTTGCTTTAGTCGTAAAATTCACAAAGAAAAGCATCCAAATGGACATGTACAGTGTTTCTTTGGTAGACGCAGACGAACTGGCAACTTTTCTAGGCTTCTAAGTGGAGAAGTAGTGAAATGTCGCAGAAAGTGGGATAATGGAGAGTGTAAAGTTGTTTCAATGTGAAACAATTAAATTCCCAGAAAGAAACTATCTAGAAGTTAAGAATGGAACAGCGTTGCTTAAACTCTGTCTGGAAATATTATCTACAAGATTTTTTTTTTCCCTTGGCTACAATAAGCAAAGGAATTAGCATAGAGATGCTTCTTTAGAATGTGTCCTGCATTTCTTTGCAGGACCCCTTTTCTGGTGCTACGTGCAAGATACCAAGTGAAGAGGATGCCATTTCCATAGCAAGCGGGGAATTTGGCAACAGAAAGCTATTTCAAAGGAAAACAATCCTATTCTCCCAGAGAGAATAGGTCCATGATGAGTTGTGTTGAGGATTTTTTAAATCTGTGGTCAGAAGCAGTATTTTCAGTGTGTCCTCAGTTCATTTGAATAGCCAAAGTGCCAAACAGACAGCATCTTGGTGGAAGTGTACTAGAAGGATGTAGAGCCAGGATCTTGGTAATATTCATCTTCCGTTGCAGAAGGTCTGTAGTTGCGTACAAAGCGGTTAGCGGAGAATATAAAGTTGTTGTCGGTGAAAGCACTTCTAATCTCTGAAACAAGCAACTAGGTTATCAGTTGTATAAGGGTTTGTTCAGGCTCTCTGGGAAAGTAATGATTTGATGGTTTTACGGCCTCCATAAGAACAAGAAGTACAAAGAGATGCTTACTTTAGAAGAGCACTTCTTTCTGTGGGATTGAATTCTGAATTTCTTGGGTCTATTGGGAAAGGAAGGATGGTATTTAGAATGTAGAAAGTAGACTTTTCACAGCAATTATCCTCTAGTCTAACTGAGCAGCTAAAGCAGTCACTGCAGAGTCTGGGAGCTTAGTGTCTGACGGCACAGAGACAGTCGTTCCACATGATTTGGGTCAGAAGGATCCAGAAACCGTAGGAAGTAGCGTCGGAGATAGGTTGTTGATTGGTTCGAAGCATGGAACATGTTATTCAAAGGAAGGAGGAAGGGAAATCGTTGTGACAACGTACGGGGCTCATAAGGTTGTGCCAAGTGAAAAACTTCTACTCAATGAAGTGCAGCTGTATGTTCAGTTGTTCCTGGTTGGCTTAACTCTGCGTACGGAAACATTACAAAGAGTTTGTCTTCGTAACCTTCTACAAGTAAAGTTACTCAGAGATTTGCTTCATCTAGGACCAGTCCGGTCTTGATTTGTAGCACGTAACTGGTAGGATTTTAAAGCTTCTAGGTGGTAAGAAGGACAATTGGTACAAGTGGGTCAATTGGCATGGGAAACAACACAAACTCAGAACACTACCATTCTCTGGGAGAAAGCAGCTGGAAGTTCAATTGTGTTCAGGTTGCACAAATCTGTGTATGGAAAACCAATGCCATTTGTTCTCACTTCCTTCAAGAGTCAGAGGCACATGGAAAGCTTCCTATGGACAATCCACCTTGTAAAGCCATATGCAGGTCACACTCTGAGCTTATTGGAGAGAAGTTCAATTTCGTACGAAGCGGGAAAAAGAAAAGTTCCCAGGTAAAACAGTTTACTTCCCAGGAAGAATGCCGCTAGCTGTTCAGTTTGGTACAGTTTGCTGAAATATCTGGAGGAAGTAGTAGTCCCGGCGGGTTCCCTAGGGTTCCATCAATAACAGAATTCTCATGGAGATGCTTCTTCAGGATGTGTACAGCGTGTCGGGTGCAGAAACATATTCTCCACTGATACCTCCAACAGACACAGTGCCGACGAATGACATTGTCATAGCACACGGGCAAATTGCCGAGAAAAAGCTGCTGCTAGTTAAATCACATCTATTCCGGTGAAAGGGCAGGTAGATGACAACGTGCGTTCAGCACTGCTTAGATACGTGTATGGAAACCGTATGTCAGTTTGCTCTCACGCTCTTCCAGTAGCAAACGTGTCAACCAGAGAATAATCTCTGAGGAAGTGGCTGCTTTTCTTTGTAGACGCAGCTTCTCTGGTCCTTTCGGCAAAGCATTTCGTGGGAAAGTATGCAATTTCGTACCAAACGGGTCAGTGGAGAAAATAAAGCTGTTGCTAGCGGAAACACATCTCACCTCTGAAAGAAAACAGGTAGATGATTCATTGTATGTAGGTTTGCTTAACTCTCTGTAGGAATATTCTTTCTCTTTGTTTTCACGTGCTTCCTTAAGGAAGGAATTCTCATGGAGATGTGTATGGTAGGAAGTGTACTTCATTTCTGTGGAAGACCTGGAGTCTCGGTCATCGTTCCAAGCATTTAAAGCAGAAGAATGCCATTTTCATAGCAATGGGGTAAATGGACATTCTAAAGCCATTTCAATGAACATCCTTGTATTCTACCACGGAAAGCAGCTAGCTGTTCATTTTGATACAAGTTATCCTAACTCTGTGTATGGAAGCAGCATGGACAGTCTCTTCACACATGCTGTGATTTGAAACACTATTCCCATTTTCAGGCATCTCATAGGAAGTGTGCTGCGTGTCAGATGAAGACCCAGATTCACGGTAATATGTCTCAGCTTCTAAGTATGGAGGAAGGGCCCTTTTCAACAATGAGTTGGTTCGAGGACATAACAGTGTCTCAAGTGAACAGACTTCCACTGTATGAAAGATAGCAGCTACATGCTCAGTGTGTACGGGTGAGGTTTACTCTGTGTATGGAAGCCTTATATACAGTTTGCCTTCATAGCCCTCTACTAGGCAGTGTTTTCTCACAGAGATAAATCTTCAGGTTGTGCAATGCCTTCATGATTAAGCCGGATTCTCTGGTAATTCCTCAAAGAATCCCAGTGAGAAAAAGGCCGTGTTCGTAGCAAGTGGGTCAATCAGCAAAGTAAACATGTCCAAGCCCGGACGCTTCCATTCTCAAAGAGAAAACAGCTAGAATTTCATCTGTGCTAGGATTGCATAAATCTGTGTATGACAGCCAAATGACAGTTTATTCTCACTTGCTTCAGTAGTAATAGTCACAGAGAAAATCATCCAGCTGGAAAAGTACGGTGTTTCATTTGTAGAAGCAGATGCACAGGTCACTCTCCTAGGCCTCTAAGTGGAGAAGTAGTGAAATTTCGCAGAAAGTGGGAAAATGGAGAGTGTAAAGTTGTCTCATGGTAAAACAATTTAATTCACGGAAAGAAAACATCTAGACGCTCAGAGTGGTACAGCTCTGCTTAAATCTACGTATGGAAATATAATGTACAGGATTTTTTTTTTCCCTTGGCTTCCGTAAGTAAGGATTTCTCATAGAGCTGCTTCCCCAGGTTGTGTACTGCATTTCCTTTGCAGGATCCCATTGTATGCTGCTACTTGCAAGATACCAAGTGGAGGGGATGGCATTTTCATAGCGAGCGGGGAATTTGACAATATAAAGCTATTTCAAAGGAAAGCACTCCTATTCTCCCAGAGAGAAGAGGTCCATGGTCAGTTGTGTTGAGGATTTTTCAAATCTGGGCATGGAAGCAGTATTTTCAGTGTGTCCTCAGTTCATTGGAATAGCCAAAGTGCCAAACAGAGAAGCATCTTGTGGAAGAGTACTATCTGGATGATGATCCAGACTCTCGGGTAAGAATTCAGGCTTCTCATTGCAGAAGGTCTGTCATTTCGTACAAAGCGGGTTGGTGGAGAAGCTAAGTTGTTTTCAGTGAAAACACTTCTAATCTCTGCAAAAAGCAACTAGGTATCAATTGTGTATAGGTTTGCTTCAGTCTCTCTGTGAAAGTCTGATATTCTGTTGGTTCTCACAGGCTACCATGATTAAAATAAGTCAAAAGGATGCGCATTTTAGAAGCGCAGTTCGTTTCTGTGGAAGAACTCCAATGTTTTGTGATAGTTCCGTGCTTCTAACGGGAGAGGAAGGATATTTTGGTACAAAGCAGGAAAGTAGACCATAGAAGCCATTTCAAAGGAATATACCTCTACTCTAAGAGAGAAAGCAGCTACAAGTTCAGATGTGCACTGGTTAGCTTAACTCTGTGTGAGGGCCCAGAAAGTACAGTCTGTTCCCACATGATTTGATCAGGAAACGCGAGTCACAGCATCAAGTGTGCCCGAGGAAGTGTGTCGAATTTCGGGTGTAGTTCTAGATGGACTGGTAACATGTCTAAGCTTCTAAGGAAAGGGGAAGAGGCATTTTGCTAAAATTGGTTACCTGAGGGCCATAAGAGTGTCCCAAGTGAAAACATTTCTATTCGTTGAAAGATAGCAGCTGGCTGTTCAGTTGTGTCCTGGTTGGCTGAACTCTTTCTATGGAAACATTTCAAAGAGTTTGTCTTTGTAGCCTTCTACCCGTAATGTAGTCTCATAGAGATGCTTGTTCTGGGAAGAGTCCAGTGCTCTGATTTGTAAGCCGATAATCTCGAAGGATTTTCAAGCTTCTAAGTGGAAAAGAAGGACTCCTTCGTAGCAAGCAGGTCAATTGTCAAGAGAACATGTACAAAGTCAGAACACTCCCATTCTTTGAGATAAATAGCTGGAAATTCACTTGTGTTCAGGATTCGACAAATCTGTGTATAGAAAACAAATGTCCAGTTTGTTCTCACTTGTTTCGATGAGTAGCAGTGGTCGCATGGGAAAGCTTCCTTATGCTAGTGTACACACATTCGCTTGTAGAGCCAGATTCACGGGTCACATTTGCAAGCTCTAAGTGCAGAAGATTACAATTTCGTGCGAAGCGGGAAAATGGAGACTAAAAGTTATTCCCATCGAAGACAGTTTAATTCTCAGGAAGAAAACAGCTAGATGTTGAGTTTTGTACAGTTTGGCTGAAATCTCTGTATGGAAGTACCAGGTCCTGGTTTTTGCCCTAGGGTTCCACCATAACAGAGTTCTCATGGAGATGCTTCTTCAGGATGTGTACAGCGTGTCGTGTGCAGAAACACATTCTCCGTTCATATTTCTAACAGACTCTTTACAGAGAAATGACGTTGTCGTGGCACGCAGGCATATTGCCTATATAGAGCTCTTTCAAGTAAAAACACATCTGTTCTGGCGAAGGGGCAGGTCGATGACCGCTTGTGTTCCGGACAGTTTAGATATGTGTATGGAAGCAGTATTGTCCGTCTGCTCTCACACGCTTCGAGTAGCAAACATGTCAAGTAGAGTAGAATCTCTGAGAAAGTGAGCTGCTTTTGTCTGTAGACACAACCTCTATGGTCCTTTTCTCCAAGCATTTAAGGCAGAGAGTGTGTCATTTCGTACCAAATGGGTTAGTGGAGAAAATGAAGCATTTCCAGAGGAAGCACAGCTCATCCCTGAAAGAAAGCAGGTAGATGATCCGTTGTATGTAGGTTTGCTTAAGTCTCTGTAGGGAAATATTCTTTCTCATTGTTTTCACATGCTTCCATAT
Source organism: Daubentonia madagascariensis (assembly GCA_023783475.1). Taxonomy (NCBI): domain Eukaryota; kingdom Metazoa; phylum Chordata; class Mammalia; order Primates; family Daubentoniidae; genus Daubentonia; species Daubentonia madagascariensis. The sequence continues at coordinate 8,788 of JAKFHU010000227.1, forward strand.
GTAAAAGAATTCTCAAGGAGATGATTATGGTAGGAAGTGTACTTCATTTCTGTGGAAGAACTGGATTCTCTGGTCCTATTCCAAGCTACTAAGAGCAGAAGAATGACATTTTCATAGTGAGCAGGTAGATGGACAACAATGCCATTTCAAATGAAAACCCTTCTATTCTATAAATAAAAGCAGCTAGCTCTTCAGTTTTACACCAGTTCTCCTAACTCTGCGTATGGAAGCAGAATTGACAGTCTCTTCACACATGCTGTGATTGGAAAAACAAGTCCCATTTTCAGGCATCTGGTAGGAAGGGTGCTGCCTTTCAGACGGAGACCCAGATTCACTGGTGACATGTCTCAGCTTCTAAGTGCAGATGGAGGCAATTTTTTAAAAAATCGGTGGCTTGGAAGATGGAACAGTGTCTCAAGTGAACACACGTCCACTGTATGAAAGATCCCAGATAGATGCTCAGTTGTGTACAGGTTGGCTTAACCCTGTGTATGGAAGCCTTATATCCACTTAGTCTTCATAGCCCTCTACAAGAAAATGTTTTCTCACCGAGATGATTCTTCCAGGTTGTGCACTTCCTTCATGTTTAGAACAGGATTCTCTGGTAATACCTCAAAGCATCTCAGTGGAGAATAGGTCAAGTTCATAGCAAGCGGGTCCGTTGTCAACGTAAACTTGTACTAAGTCTAAACACTTCCATTCTCTGAGATAAAGCAGCCAGAATATCATCTGTGCTCAGGATTGCTTAAATCTGTGTATGGCAGCCAAAACTACAGTTTCTTCTCACTTGCTTTAGTCGTAAATTCACAAAGAAAAGCATCCAAATGGACATGTACAGTGTTTCTTTGGTAGACGCAGACGAACTGGCACTTTTCTAGGCTTCTAAGTGGAGAAGTAGTGAAATGTCGCAGAAAGTGGGATAATGGAGAGTGTAAAGTTGTTTCAATGTGAAACAATTAAATTCCCAGAAAGAAACTATCTAGAAGTTAAGAATGGAACAGCGTTGCTTAAACCTCTGTCTGGAAATATTATCTACAAGATTTTTTTTTTCCCTTGGCTACCATAAGCAAAGGAATTCGCATAGAGATGCTTCTTTAGAATGTGTCCTGCATTTCTTTGCAGGACCCCTTTTTCTGGTGCTACGTGCAAGATACCAAGTGAAGAGGATGCCATTTCCATAGCAACGGGAATTTGGCAACAGAAAGCTATTTAAAAGGAAAACAATCCTATTCTCCCAGAGAGAATAGGTCCATGATGATGTGTGTTGAGGATTTTTTAAATCTGTGGTCAGAAGCAGTATTTTCAGTGTGTCCTCAGTTCATTTGAATAGCCAAAGTGCCAAACAGACAAGCATCTTGGTGGAAGTGTACTAGAAGGATGTAGAGCCAGGATCTCTGGTAATATTTCAGTCTTCTCGTTGCAGAAGGTCTGTAGTTGCGTACAAAGCGGGTTAGCGGAGAATATAAAGTTGTTGTCGGTGAAAGCACTTCTAATCTCTGAAAACAAGCAACTAGGTTATCAGTTGTATAAGGGTTTGCTTCAGGCTCTCTGGGAAAGTATGATGTTCTGATGGTTTTCACAGGCCTCCATAAGAACAAGAAGTCACAAAGAGATGCTTACTTTAGAAGAGCACTTCGTTTCTGTGGAAGATCTGAATTCTCTTGGGATAGTTCTGAGCTTCTAATGGGAAAGGAAGGTATTTTAGTAGATTGTAGGAAAGTAGAACATGTACAGCATTTTCACAGGAATATCCTTCTAGTCTAAGAGAAAGCAGCTACAAGTTCAGATGTGCACTGGGAGCTTAAGTATGTCTGACGGCACAGAATGTACAGTCTGTTCCCACATGATTAGGTCAGGAAACGCGAGTCACAGAATCAAGCGTCCGTGAGGAAGTGTGTTGAATTTCAGGTTCGAAGCAGGTTGACTGGTAACATGTCTACCTTCTAAGAGCAAAGGAAGGGGAATGTTGTGAAAATCGGTTACCTGGGGCTCATAAGGTTGTGCCAAGTGAAAACACTTCTACTCAATGACAGATAGCAGCTGTATGTTCAGTTGTGTCCTGGTTGGCTTAACTCTGCGTACGGAAACATTACAAAGAGTTTGTCTTCGTAACCTTCTACAAGTAAATGTAGTCTCAGAGATTTGCTTCATCTAGGACCAGTCCGGTCTTCTGATTTGTAGCACGATAATCGTGTAGGATTTTAAAGCTTCTAGGTGGTAACGAAGGACATATTGGTAGCAAGTGGTCAATTGGCATGGGAAACATACACAAACTCAGAACACTACCATTCTCTGGGAGAAAGCAGCTGGAAGTTCAATTGTGTTCAGGATTGCACAAATCTGTGTATGGAAAACCAATGTCCAGTTTGTTCTCACTTCCTTCAAGAGTAGCAGAGGTCACATGGAAAAGCTTCCCTATGGAAGTGTGCACACATACGCTTGTAAAGCCATATGCACGGGTCACACTTCTGAGCTCTAATTGGAGAAGAAGTTCAATTTCGTACGAAGCGGGAAAAGAAGAACAGAAAGAAGTTCCCAGGTAAAACAGTTTACTTCCCAGGAAGAATGCCGTCTAGCTGTTAAGTTTGGTACAGTTTTGCTGAAATATCTGGATGGAAGTAGTAGGTCCAGGCGGGTTCCCTAGGGTTCCATCATAACAGAATTCTCATGGAGATGCTTCTTCAGGATGTGTACAGCGTGTCGGGTGCAGAAACATATTCTCCACTGATACATCCAACAGACACAGTGCCGACGAATGACATTGTCATAGCACACGGGCAAATTGCCAGAAAAAGCTGCTGCTAGTTAAATCACATCATTCTCGGTGAAAGGGCAGGTAGATGACAACGTGCGTTCAGCACTGCTTAGATACGTGTATGGAAACCGTACTGTCAGTTTGCTCTCACGCTCTTCCAGTAGCAAACGTGTCAACCAGAGAATAATCTCTGAGGAAGTGTGCTGCTTTTCTTTGTAGACGCAGCTTCTCTGGTCCTTTCGGCAAAGCATTTCGTGGAGAAAGTATGCAATTTCGTACCAAACGGGTCAGTGGAGAAAATAAAGCTGTTGCTAGCGGAAACACATCTCACCTCTGAAAGAAAACAGGTAGATGATTCATTGTATGTAGGTTTGCTTAACTCTCTGTAGGGAAATATTCTTTCTCTTTGTTTTCACGTGCTTCCTTAAGGAAGGAATTCTCATGGAGATGTGTATGGTAGGAAGTGTACTTCATTTCTGTGGAAGACCTGGAGTCTCTGGTCATCGTTCCAAGCATTTAAGAGCAGAAGAATGCCATTTTCATAGCAATGGGGTAAATGGACATTCTAAAGCCATTTCAAATGAACATCCTTGTATTCTACCACGGAAAGCAGCTAGCTGTTCATTTTGATACAAGTTATCCTAACTCTGTGTATGGAAGCAGCATGGACAGTCTCTTCACACATGCTGTGATTTGAAACACTATTCCCATTTTCAGGCATCTCATAGGAAGTGTGCTGCGTGTCAGATGAAGACCCAGATTCACGGGTAATATGTCTCAGCTTCTAAGTATGGAGGAAGGGCCCTTTTCAACAAATGAGTTGGTTCGAGGACATAACAGTGTCTCAAGTGAACAGACTTCCACTGTATGAAAGATAGCAGCTACATGCTCAGTTGTGTACGGGTGAGTTTACTCTGTGTATGGAAGCCTTATATCAGTTTGCCTTCATAGCCCTCTACAGGCAGTGTTTTCTCACAGAGATAAATCTTCAGGTTGTGCAATGCCTTCATGATTAGAGCCGGATTCTCTGGTAATTCCTCAAAGAATCCCAGTGGAAAAAGGCCGTGTTCGTAGCAAGTGGGTCAATCAGCAAAGTAAACATGTCCAAAGCCCGGACGCTTCCATTCTCAAAGAGAAAACAGCTAGAATTTCATCTGTGCTAGGATTGCATAAATCTGTGTATGACAGCCAAAATGACAGTTTATTCTCACTTGCTTCAGTAGTAATAGTCACAGAGAAAATCATCCAGCTGGAAAAGTACGGTGTTTCATTTGTAGAAGCAGATGGCACAGTCCCTAATCTCTAGGCTCTACAGTGGAAGTAGTAATTTCGCAGAAGTGGGAAAATGGAGTGTAAAGTTGTTCATGAAAAAACAGATTAATTCACAGAAAGACAAACTCTAGACGCTCAGAGTGGACAGCTCTGCTTGAAATCTACGTATGGAAATATTTACAGTTTTTTTTTCCCCTTGGCTCCGTAAGTAAAGGATTTCTCATAGAGCTGCTTCCCCAGGTTGTGCTGCATTTCTTTGCAGGATCCCATTGCATGCTGCTACTTGCAAGATACCAAGTGGAGGGGATGGCATTTTCATAGCGAGCGGGGATTGACATATAAAGCCTATTTCAAAGGAGGCACTCCTATTCTCCCAGAGAGAATAGGTCTGTAGTTGTGTTGCGGATTTTTCAAATCTGGGCATGAAGCAGTATTTTTCAGGTGTCCACAGGTCATTGGAATAGCCAAAGTGCCAACACAGAGAAGCATCTTTGTGGAAGAGTACTATCTGATGAGGTCCAGACTCTCGGGTAAGATTCAGGCTTCTCATTGCAGAAGGTCTGTCATTTCGTACAAAGCGGGTTGGTGAGAAGCTAAAGTGTTTTCAGTGAAACACCTTCTAATCTCATGAAAAACGCAACTAGTTGATCAATTTTGGTATAGTGTTTGCTCTTCGCTCTCTCTGGGAAGTCTGATATTCTGTTGGTTTCACAGGCTCCATGATTAAAATAAGTCAAAAGATCGCCATTTTAGAAGCGCAGTTCGTTTCTGTGCAGACCTGAAAGTTTTGTGAATATTCCGTGCTTCTAACTGGGAGAGGAAGGATATTTTGGTACAAAGCAGGAAAGTAGAACATGAGAAAGCCATCTTCAAAGGATATACTCTACTCTAAGAGAGAAAGCAGCTACAAGTTCAGATGTGCACTGGTTAGCTTAACTCTGGTGGTGGGCCCAGAAAGTACAGTCTGTTCCCACATGATTTGATCAGGAAACGCGAGTCACAGCATCAAGTGTGCCCGGAAATGTGTCGAATTTCGGGTGTAGTTCTAGATGAATGGTAACATGTCTAAGCTTCTAAGGAAGGGGAAGAGGCATTTTGCTAAAATTGTTCCTGAGGGCCCTAAGAGTGTCCAAGTGAACATTTCTATTCGTTGAAAGATGCAGCTGGTTCAGTTGTGTCCTGGTTGGCTAACTCTTTCTATGAAACATTCAAAGAGTTTGTCTTTGTAGCCTCACCAGTAATGTAGTCTCATAGAGATGCTTGTTCTGGAAGAGTCCAGTGCCTTGTTTGTAAGCGATAACCAGGATTTTCAAGCTTAAGTTGAAAAGAGGACCCTTCGTAGCAAGCAGGTCAATTGTCAAGGAGAACATGTACAAAGTCGAACCTCCCATTCTTTGAGATAAAATACTGGAATGCACTTGTGTTCAGATTCGACAAATCCTGGTGTATAGAAAACAAATGTCCATTTTCTCACTGTTCGATGAGTGCAGTGGTCCATGGGAAAGCTTCCTATGCTAGTGTACACACATTCGCATTGTAGAGCCGATTCACGGGTCCATTGCAAGCTCTAAGTGCAGAAGATTACATTTCGTGCGAACGAAAATGGAGACTAAAACGTTATTCCATCGAAGACAGTTCTAAGTCTCGAGAAGACAACAGCTAGAGTTGAGTTTTGTACAGTTTTGCTGAATCCTGTATGGAAGTCCAGTCCTGGGGTTTTTGCCCTAGGGTTCCACCATAACAAGAATTCTCACGGATGCTTTCTCGATGGTACAGCGTGTCGGTGCAGAAACACATTCTCGTTACATATTTCTACAGACTCTTTACAAGAATGACGTGTTGTGCCGCAGGCATATTGCCTATATAGAGCTCTTCAAGTAAAACACATTGTTCTGGCGAAGGGGCAGGTCGATGACGCTTGTGTTCGGACAGTTTAGATATGGTATGGAAGCAGTATTGGGCCGCTCGCTCACACGCTTCGAGTACAAACCATGTCCCAAATAGAGTAGAAACCGAGAAAGTGACTGCTTTTTGTTGTAAAACAACCTCTATGGTCCTTTTTTCCAAGCATTTAAGGCAGAGAGTGTGTCTTTTGTACCAAATGGGTTAGTGGAGAAAATGAAGCATTTCCAGAGGGAAGCACAGCTCATCCCTGAAAGAAAGCAGGTAGATGATCCGTTGTATGTAGGTTTGCTTAAGTCTCTGTAGGGAAATATTCTTTC
>JAKFHU010000229.1:0-18053 GCA_023783475.1 Daubentonia madagascariensis
GCCACCTTAACTAGGAATTTAGGTTAAGTAGACCAAAAGCCTTCAAAGCTCTAAGAAAGTACCTCGCTACTTAATTCCTGCATAATAAGGACTGCAGGACTCCACCCTACATCAATTGAATGCAAATCAACTACTTTAATTAAGCTAAATCCTTCCCCTAGATTGGTGGGCTCTAACCCCACGAAAATTTAGTTAACAGCTAAATACCCTAATCAACTGGCTTCAATCCACTGCCTCCACTTCTTTTATGAAACGGAAGAAGTCCTGGCAGGGTTGAGGCTGCTCCTTTGAATTTGCAATTCAACATGAGAATTCACCACAGGACCATTTGGCAAAAGAAGGATTCAACCTTCGTCTTTAGATTTACAGTCTAATACTTACTCAGCCATTTTACCCAATACCTATGTTCATCAACCGTTGACTGTACTCAACAAACCATAAAGATATCGGAACCCTTTACCTCCTTTTTGGTGCTTGGGCAGGTATAGTAGGAACAGCCCTAAGCCTTCTAATTCGAGCAGAACTTGGTCAACCAGGGACCCTACTAGGCGATGACCAAATCTATAACGTCATTGTAACTGCCCATGCCTTCGTAATAATCTTCTTCATAGTAATACCCATTATAATTGGAGGCTTCGGAAATTGACTGGTGCCTTTAATAATCGGAGCCCCTGATATAGCCTTCCCCCGTATAAATAACATGAGTTTCTGACTACTCCCCCCGTCCTTTCTTCTCCTCCTTGCCTCCTCAATAGTGGAGGCAGGGGCCGGCACAGGATGAACCGTATACCCCCCTTTAGCAGGAAATCTGGCTCACGCCGGAGCCTCCGTAGACTTAACTATTTTTTCACTCCACTTAGCAGGAGTCTCATCAATCCTTGGGGCCATTAACTTTATTACAACAATTATCAACATGAAACCACCAGCTATATCACAATACCAAACCCCCTTATTCGTATGGTCCGTAATAATCACTGCCATTCTACTTTTACTATCCCTTCCAGTCCTAGCAGCTGGGATTACCATACTCCTAACCGACCGCAACCTAAACACTACCTTCTTTGACCCTGCCGGAGGAGGAGACCCCATTCTATATCAACACCTATTCTGATTTTTCGGCCACCCTGAAGTTTACATCTTAATTCTCCCGGGCTTCGGCATAATCTCCCACATCGTCACGTACTATTCCGGAAAAAAGAACCTTTCGGCTACATAGGCATAGTATGAGCTATAATATCTATTGGCTTTCTAGGTTTCATCGTATGGGCCCACCACATGTTCACAGTGGGAATAGACGTTGACACCCGAGCATACTTCACATCCGCTACCATGATTATCGCAATCCCCACAGGTGTAAAAGTCTTCAGCTGGTTGGCTACACTACACGGAGGTAACATTAAATGAAAACCCGCTATACTATGAGCTCTGGGCTTTATTTTCCTTTTTACAGTCGGTGGACTAACAGGCATTGTTCTAGCCAACTCATCATTAGACATTGTTCTACACGATACATACTATGTAGTAGCACACTTCCACTATGTCCTATCAATAGGAGCTGTATTCGCCATTATAGGCGGCTTCGTACACTGATTTCCTTTATTCTCAGGCTATACACTAAACGATACATGAGCCAAAATTCACTTCACAATTATATTCGTAGGTGTAAATCTTACTTTCTTCCCACAACACTTCTTAGGCCTATCCGGCATGCCCCGACGCTATTCTGACTACCCCGACGCCTACACAATATGAAACACCATCTCATCTATCGGCTCCTTCATCTCCCTGACAGCAGTCATATTAATAATCTTTATAACCTGAGAAGCATTCGCCTCAAAACGAGAAGTCCTAACAGTAGAATTAACAACAACAAACCTTGAATGACTTCATGGCTGCCCGCCTCCATATCACACATTTGAAGAACCCGCACACGTCAAAAATCTAACAAGAAAGGAAGGATTTGAACCCCCTAAAACTGGTTTCAAGCCAATTCCATAACCATTATGACTCTCTTAACCGGAGGTATTAGTAAAACATTACATAACTTTGTCATAGTTAAATTATAGGTTAATCCCTTTATACCTCCATGGCTTACCCCGCCCAAATAGGATTCCAAGACGCCACCTCCCCTATCATAGAAGAACTTCTATATTTCCATGACCATACCTTAATAATTGTCTTTATAATTAGCTCATTAGTCCTCTATACTATCTCCCTTATACTCACAACCAGCCTTACCCATACAAACACCATAAACGCCCAAGAAGTGGAAACAGTGTGAACAATCCTCCCTGCAATTATCCTCATCCTTATTGCCCTACCATCCTTACGTATTCTCTACATAATAGATGAAATTAACAACCCTTCCCTAACCATTAAAACTATGGGCCACCAATGATACTGAACCTATGAGTATACAGATTATGAAAACATAACCTTTGATTCATACATAACCTCAACCAACGATCTCACCCCCGGAGAACTTCGACTTCTGGAAGTCGATAATCGAATAGTCCTACCTACGGAATTACCTATTCGAGTGTTAGTCTCCTCAGAAGATGTACTACACTCATGGACAGTACCTTCACTAGGCCTAAAGACGGATGCAATCCCAGGCCGCCTGAATCAAACAACCCTGATAGCCTCCCGACCAGGCTTATACTACGGTCAATGCTCAGAAATCTGCGGTGCAAACCACAGCTTTATGCCCATTGTACTTGAACTAATCCCCCTAAAATATTTTGAAAAATGATTACTAACTATATTATAACATCACTGTGAAGCTAATCAGCATTAACCTTTTAAGTTAAAGATCGGAAGCCAAACAACCTTTCCACAGTGAAATGCCCCAACTAGACACATCAACATGACCTATCATCATTCTTTCGATGATCCTAACACTCTTCATTATACTCCAACTAAAAACATTAAAACTTGTATTCCCCCTAAACCCGGCACCCAAAAATATAACAACACAAAAATATAACAACCCCTGAGAAATAAAATGAACGAAAATTTATTCGCCTCTTTCATTACCCCTACAATCATAGGTCTACCCATTGTTATATTAATCACTATGTTACCCTCCATACTATTCCCCACACCCTCTCACTTTATCAATAATCGACTAATTTCCCTGCAACAACGATTTACCCAACTAATTCTAAAACACTAATAGCAACACATAATACCAAAGGACGAACTTGATCCCTAATGTTAACCTCACTAATCCTATTTATCGGGTCAACAAACCTACTAGGCCTACTACCCTACTCGTTCACACCAACAACCCAACTATCAATGAACTTAGGAATAGCAATCCCACTATGAGCAGCCACAGTCATTACAGGCTTCCGCCACAAAACAAAATCATCATTCGCCCATTTCCTGCCACAAGGAACCCCCACTCCACTGATTCCTATATTAGTAATCATCGAAACTATCAGTCTTTTTATTCAACCAATAGCCCTAGCCGTACGATTAACAGCTAATATTACAGCCGGCCACCTTCTCATACACCTAATTGGAAGTGCTACTCTAATCCTCACATCAATCAGCCCCGCTGCAGCTTCAATTACATTTATTATCCTAGTTTCACTTACCACCCTCGAACTCGCTGTCGCCCTCATCCAAGCCTACGTATTTACCCTATTAATCAGCCTTTACCTACACGAAAACACCTAATGACCCACCAAACACACACCTACCATATGGTAAACCCCAGCCCCTGGCCCCTTACAGGGCACTTTCCGCACTCCTTATAACGTCAGGCCTCACTATATGATTCCACTTTAACTCCAGCAAACTACTCTCTTTAGGCCTCCTAACTAACCTACTAACAATATACCAATGATGACGAGATATTATTCGAGAAAGCACATTCCAAGGCCACCACACACCAGCCGTTCAAAAAGGCCTCCGATACGGAATACTCCTGTTTATTATCTCCGAAGTCTTTTTCTTTATAGGTTTCTTCTGAGCCTTTTATCACTCAAGCCTAGCCCCGACCCCTGAACTAGGTGGCTGTTGACCACCTACAGGGGTACACCCCCTCAATCCTTTAGAAGTCCCCCTACTCAATACAGCTGTACTTCTAGCTTCAGGCGTCTCCATCACCTGAGCCCACCATAGCTTAATAGAAGGGAACCGGCCCCACATACTCCAAGCCTTATTCATTACCATCACACTAGGAATTTACTTCACAGTGCTCCAGGCCTCAGAATACATAGAAACATCATTCACAATCTCCGATGGAATTTACGGCTCAACATTTTTTATAGCAACAGGTTTTCACGGCCTACATGTAATCATCGGATCCACTTTCCTAGCCATTTGCTTCCTACGCCAACTAAAATTCCACTTTACATCCAATCACCACTTTGGATTCGAAGCAGCAGCATGATATTGACACTTCGTAGACGTAGTATGATTATTCCTTTACGTATCAATTTACTGATGAGGATCTTATTCTTTTAGTATTAACACAGTACAGTTGACTTCCAATCAACTAGCTTCGGACAGACCCGAAAAAGAATAATCAACTTGATATTAATCCTAACAACTAACACACTCCTAGCCCTCCTGCTTATCACCATCCGCATTCTGACTACCACAACTAACATCTACCAGAAAAATATAAACCCTACGAATGTGGCTTTGACCCCATAGAATCTGCTCGCCTACCTTCCCATAAAATCTTCCTAGTAGCTATCACATTTCTCTATCGACCTAGAAATGCACTTCTCCTCCCCCTACCCTGGGCAACCAAACAAAACCTAAACTAATATTACGATAGCCTAATTCTAATTATAATCCTAGCTCTAGGTTTAACCTATGAGTGGACTTTTAAAGGACTAGAATGAGCAGAATATGGTAATTAGTTTTAAACTAAAACAAATGATTTCGACTCATTTAACTATGGTCCACCCATAAATACTAACATGCCCTTAATTCTATCAACCTCTCCCTAGCCTTTTACAGCCTTACTAGGGGTATTGTATTGCGCTCCCATCTTAATATCACACTACTATGTCTAGAAGGCACAATATATCCATATTCATCCTCACCACCCTTTCAACTCTCAACCTTCCCCTTAATTGTCCTCCACTTTACCTATTATCCTGCTAGTTTTCGCAGCCTGCGAAGCCGCTGCAGGCCTAGCCTTATTAGTAACAGTATCAAATACTTACGGCTTAGATTACGTCCAAAACCTCAACCTCCTCCAATGTTAAAATCATTGTACCAACAATCATACTTCTCCCACTAACTTGATACTCAATAGCCTATACTTTGAATCAACCACGACTTCACAGTTTAGTTATTAGCCTCACCACCCCTCCTATCCTAACCAAACCAACAACACCAACTTCTCTTAACTTTCTTCTTGCCCCCTTTCAACCCCACCTTTAATCCTCACAGCATGACTTCTACCTCTCATGATTATAGCTAGTCAATTCCACCTCACTAAAGACACCTTACCCACAAAAAAAACTGTATATTCCGCACTAATCACACTCCCAATGTCTTAATCATAACATTCACGTCACAGAACTGGCCCTATTTCTACATTCTCTTGAAACCACACTGATCCCCACCTTAATCCTCATTACCCGCTGAGGGAACAATGAACGCCTACAACGCCGGACTATATTTCTTATTCTACACACTAACAGGATCTTTACCTTACTCGTGCACTTATTTACACCTATAAAACATTAGGCTCACTAAACCTTCCAACGCTTCTCCTATGACTCAAAGAACTACCTAACTCCTGATCCAATCCCTTCTCTGAATAGCATGCATCATAGCATTCATGGTCCAAAATACCCCTGTATGGGTTCCACCTATGATTACCCAAAGCCCACGTAAGAGGCCCCTATTGCCGGTTCGATAGTCCTTGCAGCAGTACGTATTAAAACTAGGGGGATATGGCATAATACGAATCACTTCAATCCTTGACCCCTGACAAAACACATAATCTACCCCATCCTAATGCTAAGCATTTGAGGCATAATCATAACCAAGCTCAATCTGACTCCGAAAAACAGACCTTAAAATCACTATCGCTTACTCTTCAGTAAGCCATATAGCTATGGCCTCACCATAGCAATTCTCATCCCAAACACCATGGAAGCTTTATAGAGCAAACAACCATAATAATCGCCCACGGCCTTCACATCCTCATTACTATTTGCCTCGCAATTCAAACTACGAACGCATCCATAGTCGAACCATACTACTAGCCCGAGGCTTCAAACACTACTCCCCCTCATAGCAACATGATGGCTATTAGCCAGCTGTAGCAACCTAGCCTACCACCTCCATTAATTTAATCGGAGAGACTCTTTGTAATCATAACAACCTTCATGATCAAACTTCACATCATTCTAACAGGCTTAAACGTGCTCATCACGGCCCTTTACTTAAGATATACTGACCATAACACAACGAGGAAAAACACATACCCACATAATATCAAAACCTCCTTTACACGAGAAAACACCTTAAATCAATACAATTACCCCCCTTTATTACTCTCCCTAACCCAAGCTATTTAGGGGACCCAAACCGTTAAATATAGTTTAAATAAAACATTAGACCGTGAATCTAACAATAGAAGTCATCACTCCTTATTTACCGAGAAAGACGCAAGAACCTGCTAATTCCGCAAACCATACATAAAACTATGGCTTCCTCAATTTTAAAGGATAGTAGTAATCGTTGGCCTTAGGAGTCAAAAAAATTGGCTGCAACTCCAAATAAAGTAATAACCCCTTCAACACCCCATTTTGACCACTGATCATCTTAATAAACACCTATAGTACTAGTTATAACTAAGACACAACCAAAAAGACTATTACCCTTACTACATAAACAAACATCTTATTTCATACGCCTTTACTATCAGCCTTTTTTTTTTTCACAACCCTACTATTCAATCAATCAGGAAGGAAGTCAATGTCATCTCCAACTGACACTGAGTCACAATCCAAACACTAAAATTAACCATAAGCTTCAAATTAGACTACTGCTCAGTAGTTTTATTCCAGTAGAATTATTCATTACATGATCAATTAGGAATTCTCATATGATATATAAGCAACGACCCCTACATAACCAATTCTTTAAATACCTATGAATTCCTCATTACCATAATAATTCTGGTCACTGCCAACAATCTATTCCAACTATTCATCGGATGGAGAGGGTGTTGGTATCATCTATCCTACTATATGGCTGATGGCAGGGACGCACAGGACCGCAAACACCGCGCCCTCCGCAATTCTAATATAATAGTTCGGAGACATCGGTTTCATCTTAACTATAGCATGAATCCTAATACATTCAACCACATGAGACCTCCAACAAATCTTTATACTCAACCAAACCCCGATACCCTCCCACTAATTGGCCTACTACTAGCAGCACCGGCAATCCGCCCAATTTGGATTACACCCCTGATTACCACAGCGATAGTAGAAGGCCCTACCCGTCTCAGCCCTACTCCACTCTAGCACCATAGTGGTAGCAGGAGTATTTGCTAATTCGATTCTACCCCTTAGAAGAAAACAACAAACCATCCAAAAAAATTAACCCTATGTCTAGGGGCCATAACTTCACTATTCACGCAATCTGTGCCCTAACACAAAACGACATCAAAAAATCGTAGCATTTTCCCACCTCCAGCCAACTCGGCCTAATAATAGTCACAATAGGCATTAACCAGCCACCACCTCGCATTCCTCCACATCTGTACCCACGCATTCTTCAAAGCTATTGTTATTTAATGTCTGGGTCCATTATCCATAACTTTAAACAACGAACAAGACATCGAAAATAGGAGGCCTCCTAAAAACAATACCCCTCACCCTCATCACTCCCGCATTATCGGAAGCCTAGCCCTTTCAGGCAGCCCGTTCCTAACAGGGTTTTACTCCAAAGACCCGATCATCGAGACCGCAAACACATCAAACACCAACGCGAGCCCTCAATCACACTCATCGCCACCCTTTAAACAGCCACTACAGCTCCCGCATCATATTTTTCGTATTACTAGGTCAGCCCCGATTCTTTAAATTACCACTACTATTTAAAGAAACAACAACCTCCGATTAACCCAATCAAAAGTCGTAGCAGCTGGCAGCATCTTTGCCGGATTCCTTTTATAAATAACATCCCCCCCCTATAACCACCCCCAAATAACCATACCCCTTTACCTAAAAATCCTGGCTCTTTCTATAACTGCACTAGGATTCTCTCTAGCAAATAGAGTTAAACCATCACCTATAACCTCAAACTCAACAAACCCCCCCTCTGCTCAAATTTTCAACCCAATAGGATTCTCCCCATAACCATACACCGACTAATACCCCATTACAAAACTAACCTTAAACCAAAAACTAGCATCACTTCTACTAGACTTAACCTGACTGGAAAAAGCAATACCAAAAGCCCTGTCCCACCTACCAAATTGCTCATCAACTACCACTCCAACCAAAAGGCCTAATAAACTCTATTTCCTCCCCTCCTCACTTCACTCTCCTCACAACCCTCCTACCATTTAACACCCCGTGTAATCTCAATCACAATGAAATCCCCATAAATAAAGATCAACCAGCAATCACCAATATCCAACTAGCTAATCATACAATGCAGCCACCCCTATACAATCACCCCGAAAAATATCAACCATTTCCCCTTCAAAAATTTATCCACTCTTCTAAACTCTTAAATCAATAACAAAAGCCACACTTTCCATAGCCCTCAAGCCATAGAACCACAAATAGTTCCATAACAAAACCTAACAACAAAGCACCCCAAACAACAGCACTAGACCCTCAAACCTCAGGATACTCCCCAGTAGCCATGCCGTAGTATACCCAAATACTACAAGATCCCCCCTAAATAAATCAAAAACATCATTAAGCCCTAAATGAACCCCCAAAACTTAAAATAATTATGCAACCAACCCCACCACTAACAACCAAACCCCAACCCCATAAATAGGGGAAGGCTTGAAGAAAAACCTACAAAGCCCAAAACCAAGAATACACTTAACAAAAAAAAAAGTGTATATCATAGTCCTGCATTTGGGCTTTAACCATGACATCACATGAAAAATATGTTGTATTCAACTACAAGAACTTTAATGAACAACATCGAAAAACCCACCTCTAATCAAATCATTAATAATTTCATCACGACCTCCCACACCATCAAACATTTATCAATGAAATTTGGATTCTCTCCTAGGCACCTGCCTAATCCAGATAACAACATCTTAACTGGGTTATCCTCGCTATGCACTATACATCCGATACAACATCCGCATTCTCCTCCATCTCCCACATTTGCCGAGACGTAAATTATGGCTGAACATCATCGATATCTCATGCCAACCCCCCCCCCCCCCCCCCCCCCCCCCCCCCCCCCCCCCCCCCCCCCCCCCCCCCCCCCCCCCCCCCCCCCCCCCCCCCCCCCCCCCCCCCCCCCCCCCCCCCCCCCCCTAATCCTCACCTGCATCCCCCTACTTCATACAGCCAAACAACGAAGCATAGCCTTCCGCCCCATAAGCCAATGCTTATTCTGAATCCTAACCACAGATCTCCTCACCCTCACATGAATCGGGAGGACAACCGTAGAACACCCCTTCATCCTCATTGGTCAAGCAGGCCTCCATCCTATACTTTTCCATTATCATATTCTAATACCAATGACAAGCCTAACGAAAACAAAATACTCAAAATGAAGAGTCCTCGTAGTATATTTCATTACTTTGGTCTTGTAACCAAAAATGGCGGGACCCCTCCCCTAGGCAAACTCAAGGAGAAAAACACTCCGCTTCACCTTCAGCACCCAAAGCTGAAATTCTTTTTAAACTACTCCTTGTTTTAAGAAGATACCCAAACACCCCGTGCCATGTCAGTATAAATTCCTCGGACAAAACAAAATTTACAAACATGGCATGTTCCAAATCAACCAGCCTATGTACGTCGTGCATTCTTTGCACCTCCCCATGAATAGATTATATACATTAAGCTTGATTTTACAATAAATGTATGCATATCGTAACTCCCAACTTACCCATGCATTAAGCACGTACATACCCGTTAATTGTAGCATAACGTACACCCATTCAAACGTGCATAAGACACCCAGAGTACAAATCCTTCCACACCAACATGCCTTTCATCCCATTAACTCCTAGCTAGATCACCAAACCCAGAGAAACCAACAAACCCGCCCAAACATGCACCCCCCTTCTGCTCCGGGCCCAAGAACCTAAGAGTTCCTAACTGAAACTATACCTGGCATCTGGTTTCTTACCTCAGGGCCATACTCTTAAAGTCGCCCATACTAACCCCCTTAAATAAGACATCTCGATGGGTCAATTACTACCCTCACCGTGATCATGATATGCCCGGTGAAAATGCCCTCCAGATCCCTACTGACCAAAAGGAGCGGGCATCAAGTCACACAACTCATGTAGCTCATGACGCCTTGCTAATACCACACCCTTCACGGGACACAGCAATGGACTAACCTTAAGCAATAAAAGAAAGTTCGACTAAGCCTATACTAGATTCATTCAACCAGGGTGGCAAATCTAGTGCCAGCCGCCGCGGCCCCACGAGTAACCCAAGCTAATAGCCCTACCGGCGTGAGCGTGGTTTACGGATACTAGAACTAAAACTAAGCTTAGCCAGCCGTTTATAGTAAAAAGCCCTGGCCAAATAAAAATAACACTACGAAGGTAGTTTTTAATACCCTGAACACACGACAGCTAGGGTCCAAACTGGGATTAGATACCCCCACTATGCCTAGCCGTAAACCCCAATGGCTAATAAACAAAGTTATTCGCCAGAGTACTATAGGCAACAGCACCAAAACTCAAAGGACTTGGCGGTGCTTTATACCCCCCTAGATGGAGCCTGTTCTATAATCGATTAAAACCCGATAAACCTCAACACCCCTAGCACAATCCAACCAATATACAGCCATCTTCAGCAAAACAACTACTAAGGACCTAAAGTAAGCCCAAACCATAACCGTATTTAAACAACGTTAGGTCAAGGTGTAGTCTATGAGGTGGGGAAGAAAATGGGGCTACATTTTTCTAAATTATAGAATATTCCGCACGACAACCTCTATGAAAAAACTCAATAGGCCGAGGAGGGATTTAGAAGTAAATTGAGAATAGAGAGCTCAGTTGAATAGGGCCATGAAGCAGCACACACCGCCCGCACCCTCCTCAAGTAAATCAAATAACTACAACTAAGCTATGACTACCACAAGAGGAGAAAGTCGTAACAAGGTAAGCATACTGGAAAGTGTGCTTGGGAGTAATCAAGGTGTAGCTTAACCCAAAGCATCCGGCTTACACCCAGAAGATCTCAATCTACATGATCACCTTGAACCGAAACTAGCCCAAACTCCCACCCAACTAAACAACACGCAAAAAATTAATTAAAACATTCACCAAACATAGCTATTAAGTATAGGAGATAGAAAATTAACCTGGCGCTATAGAAACAGTACCCCAAGGGAAAGATGAAAGAACATCTAAAGTACTAGAAAGCAAAGATCACCCCTTGTACCTTTCGCATAATGACTTAACAAGACCACTTTTACAAAGAGAAAATTCAGCTAAAACCCCCGAAACCAGACGAGCTACTTTTGAACAATTTTTAAGAACCCACTCATCTATGTCGCAAAATAGTGAGAAGATCTATGAGTAGAGGTGAAAAGCTACGAGCCCTGGCGATAGCTGGTTGTCCAGAACAGAATTCAGTTCAAAATTTAAATTTACCCCAAAAAAAACTAAATCCCCACGTAATTTAAACGTTACTCTAAAGAGGGACAAGCTCTTTAGATCCAGGAGAAACCTTAATTAGAGAGTAAAAAACCCAAGCTCCCATGGTAGGCCTAAAAGCAGCCACAAATTAAGAAAGCGTTCACAGCTCGACACAAACAATAATCTTAATCCCAAAACTAAACATATTTTCCCATCCCACAAATGGACCAATCCATCCATCAATGGAAGTGGGCACTGTTACATAAGTAACAAGAACACCGTTCTCCCGGCATACGCTTATAAACAGACCGAATACCCATGATAGTTAACAATGAGGTAAAACCAAACACCTAATAGAAACTTACCTCAATAACTGTTAACCCAACACAGGCATGCACTCAAGGAAAGATTTAAAGAGGATAAAAGGAACTCGGCAAAAACAAACCCCGCCTGTTTACCAAAAACATAACCTCTAGCATTAACAATATTAGAGGCCCTGTCTGCCCAGTGACTTTCCGTATAACGGCCGCGGTATCCTGACCGAGCAAAGGTAGCAAATCACTTGTCTCTAATTAAGGACTCGAATGAACGACACCACACGAGGTTTAACGTAACTGTCTCTTATCTCCAATCAGTGAAATTGACCTTCCGTGAAGAGGCGGGAATACAACAATAAGACGAGAAGACCCTATGGAGCTTAAATTTACTAACCAAACAAACTCACTAAGCACTTAAAAACCACCCATAAATTTGTCCTCGGGTTAAAAATTTTGGTTGGGGTGACCTCGGAGAATAACACAAACCTCCGAAATGATTTTAACTTAGGACATAACCAGTCAAAAGACAAATATCAACTATTGACCCAAATTAACTTTGATCAACGAAACAAGTTACCCTAGGGATAACAGCGCAATCCTATTCTAGAGTCCATATCGACAATAGGGTTACGACCTCGATGTTTGGATCAGGACAACCTAATGGTGTAACCGATTAACGGTTCGTTTGTTCAACGATAAAGTCCTACGTGATCTGAGTTCAGACCGGAGTACTCCAGGTCGGTTTCTATCTATTTAACACTTCTCCCAGTACGAAAGGACAAGAGAGGTAAGGCCACCTCGAAACAAAGTGCCTTCAGCACAATAGATGAATAAATCTCAATCTAAAAAACTACCACCAACCCTGCACAAAAACAGGGCTCGTAAAGGTGGCAGAGCCCGGTAACTGCATAAAACTAAAAACTTTAAAAATCAGAGGTTCAAAACCTCTCCTTACCAGCATGCTTAAAATATAACCTACTTTCTTAATTATCCCTATTATATTGGCCATGGCATTCCCTCACACTAATCGAACGGAAAATTCAGGTTACATGCAACTCCGCAAAGGCCCCAACATTGTAGGCCCCCACGGCCTACTCCAACCCTTTGCAGACGCCAATGAAACTTTTTACTAAAGAACCTCTACTACCATTAAAATCCTTTACAACCCTTTACATCATCGCACCTACACTGGCTCTATCTATTGCTCTCACCATATGAGTCCCCCTCCCCCTCCCCCACCCATTAGCTAATATAAACATAGGCTTACTTTTTTCCTAGCCACATCCAGCCTAGCCGTGGTACTCAATCCTATGGTCAGGATGAGCCTCAAATTCAAAATACGCCCTCATCGGAGCCCTCCGAGCAGTCGCACAGACAAAACTCATATGAAGTATCCATGGCTATTATTCTCTTATCAATTTTCCTAATAAGTGGCTCATTCACCCTAAATACCCTTAATACGGCCCAAGAACAGACATGAATAATCATCCCCTCATGACCACTAGCCATAATATGATATATTTCTAAATTAGCAGAGACAAATCGAGCCCCCTTTCGACCTAACAGAGGGTGAATCGGAATTAGTCTCAGGATTTAACGTTGAATATGCCGCAGGCCCCTTCGCCCTATTCTTCATAGCTGAATACACCAACATTATTATAATAAATGCCCTAACCACCATCCTATTCTAGGAACAACAACACACAACACCCTTCACCCGAGACATTCACAACTAACTTCACCATTAAAACTTTACTCCTAAGATAGCATTTCTATGAGTACGAGCATCATACCCACGATCCGATATGATCAAACTAATACATCTTCTATGAAAAAACTTTCTACCAATAACATTAGCCATATGCATATGACATATCTCCCTACCCATTTACTATCCACATCCCCACATATATAGAATATGTCTGACAAAAGAATACTTTGATAGAGTAAGCCTAGAGGTTTAAACCCTTTATTTCTAGAGCCAAAGGTATTGAACCTACCCTTAAGAAATCAAAATTCTTAGTGCTACAAGCTAAACCAAACTCTAAAAACCCAAAGTAAGGTCAGCTAAGCAAGAAATCGGGCCCAGACCCGAAAATGTTGGTTCACATCCTTCCCGTACTAATAAAAATCCCCATCACCACCTCATCTTAATCTCCCTCTTCATAGGTACAATACTTACAATAATCGGCTCCACTGATTCTTAATCTGAGCAGGATTAGAGATTAACATGCTAACCATTATCCCTTTAATAAACAAAACAACAAATCCCCGATCAAAAGAAGCCGCCAAAAATATTTCCTAACAAAGCAACAGCCTCTATACTACTAATAATAGCCAATCATCATCAATGTGACAAACACAGGACAATGATCATTACAAAGAACCCCAGCCAACTTACTTCCACAATAATAACCATCGCCCTAGCAATAAAACTTGGCCTAGCACCATTTCACTTCTGAGTGCCAGAAGTAACACAAGGATCCCCCTATTCTCAGGCATAATTTTACTCTCATGACAAAAGCTCGCCCCAATCTCTATTATACTCCAAATTACGAATCAATAAACTCAACATAATACTAGCCCTGCCCTTTTATCAATCTTATTCGGGGGTTGGGGAGCCTTAATCAACGCAACTACGGAAAATCTTAGCCTATTCCTCCATCGCCACATAGGCTGAATGACAAATATCCTATATAACCCCTGCACAATCAAATTACCATTTACCAATACTAACAATCGCAAATTCTCATATTACCTAAAATCAAATACCACCCATATATAGCCCGCCTATGAAACAAAAACCCAATAATACACCATAATATTGGCCACTCTCCTAGTCATAGGGGGGTACCCCACACGGGCTCTACCAAATGATATATTCAGAACTCACAAAAAATGCAATTCTTTCCCTGCACTTTCCATAATAACCTTACTCAGCCTTTCTTTACATCGTTAACATACTCCAACCTAACCTCATTCCTAACTAACAGCATAAAATAATATGGCGACTCAAACATAAAAAGACCCTTTTTACCCCTGATACGGTCCACCCGCCCTTCACTTCCCACTTGCACCTTAAGTAGGAATTTGGTAATACCAAGAGCTTCAAAGCCTAGAAAAACCTCGCTACTAATTTGGGAAATAAGGAAAGCAGGACTCCCCCCTAAATCAATTGAATGAAATCAAACTTATTAGCTAAATCTCCCCCAGATTGGTGGGTCTAACCCAAAAGAAAATTTAGTTAACAGCAAACCCTAATCAACTGGCTCAATCACTGCCTCCATTCTTTTATGAAACGGAAGGGAAATCCCGGCAGGGGGAAGGTGCTCCTTTGAATTGCAATTTAAAATGAGAATTCACCACAGGACCCTTTTGGGAAAAGAAGGATTCAACCCTCTCTTTAGATTTACAGTCTTACTTATCAGCCATTTACCCACTACCAGTTTATCAACCGTGGGCGTACTCAACAAACCATAAAGATATCGGAAACCCCTTTTCCTCTTTTGGGGCTTGGGCAGGTTTGTAGGAACAGCCCTAAACCTTTTAATTCGAGCAGAAATTGGTAACCAGGGACCCCATAGGGGGATGACCAAATCATAACGCATTGTAATGCCATGCTTTGTAATTTAAACTTCTCATAGGAAACCCCTTATAATTGGGGGGTTCGGAAATGGGTGGTGCCTTAATAATCGGAGCCCCCCGATTACCCCTTTCCCCCATAAATAAAAATGGTTTCTGACTATCCCCCCCCCTTTTCCCCCTTATTCTCCGGAAAAAAAGAACCTTTCGGATACAAGCATAGTATGAGCTAAATATCTATGGCTTTCAGGTTTATCGTATGGGGCCCACCATGTTCACAGCTGGAATAGACGTTGCCCCCCGAGGGATCTTCACATCCCTACCATGATTATCGAAAACCCCACGGGGGAAAAATCTTCAGGGTTGGCTCCACCGGGGGGTAACTTTAAAAGAAAACCCGCTATACTATGATTTTTGGGGTTATTTCCTTTTTACGGGGTGGACTAACAGCTTGTTCTGCCAACCATCTTTTGACATTTTTCTACCGATACATCATGTAGTAGCACATTCCAAATATTCCTTCAATAGGAGGGTACGCCATTATAGGCGGTTTTGTACAAAGTTTCCTTTTCTGGCTTTCCAAAAACAACTGACCCAAAAAAACCCTTCCCAATATATTCGGGGTGTAAATCTTTTTTTTTCCCCACCCCAAACCCTTTTTTTGGGCCCCATCCGGCATGCCCCCACGCATTCGACTACCCGCGCCTACCCCAAATGAAACAAACCAAATTTATCTTTGGGCCCCCCATCCCCGGCCCGCTCAATTAAAAATTTTTTATAACCGGAAGCATTCGCCTCAAAACAAAAAGCCCAACAGTAAATTTTAAAAAAAAAAAACCTTAAAAACTTCAGGGCCCCCCCCCCTATACACTTTGAAGAACCCCCCCCCTAAAACAAAAAAAAAAAGGGGGGTTTTAAAACCCCAAAACTGGTTTCAAACCCCAAATTTCCAAAAACCCTTATACTCTTTAAAAACCGGGGAAAGGGTTTTTGGGAAAACAAAAATAATTTGTATAGTTAAATTATAGGTTAATCCCTTTACCTCCAGGTTTCCCCCCCCAAATAGGATTCCAAGCGCCACCTCCCCCATCATAGAAAAAATTTATATTTCCATGACCATCCCCTTTAAAATTTCTTTATAATTAGTCATTGTCCCTATACTATCTCCCCCTTTTTCTCACAAAAACCCCCTTACCCCCCCAAAAAACCCTAAAACCCCCCAAAAGTGGAAAAAGTGTAAAATCCCCCCTGCAAAAATTTTCCCCCTCCTTATTTCCTACCATCCTTACGTATTTTCTACTAAAGATGAAATTAAAAACCCCTTTTCCCCCCCCTTAAAAATAGGGGCCACCAATGATACTGAACCTAGGGGGTTTCAATTTTGGGAAAAAATAACCCCCTTTTTCATACTAACCTCAACCAAAGATTCACCCCCGGGGGAAATTTTTCTTCTGGAAGTCGATAATGAATAGCCTACCTCGGATTTTTATTCGAGTGTTTGTTCCTCAGAAGATGGGAAAACACTCATGGCAGTTTCCTTCACTGGCCTAAAAGGACAAACCCAGGCCGCCTGAATCAAAAAAACCCCGATGCCCCCCACCAGGCTTTTTCTACCCGGGCAATGCTCGAAATCGCGGTGAAACCCCCGCTTTATGCCCCCTTTTACTTTAAATAATCCCCCTAAAAATTTTTTGAAAAAGATTCTAAAAATTTTTATAACTCACTGTGAAACTAATCAATTAACCTTTTTTAATTAAAAATCGGGGGAAACCAAACAACCTTTCCACAGGAAATGCCCCAACTAAACATCACATACCTATCATCATTTTTCATATCCTAAAACTCTTCATTATACTCCAAATAAAAACTTAAATTTTTTATTCCCCTAAACCGGGACCCAAAAAAAAACAACACAAAAAAATTAAAAACCCCGAGAATAAAAAAACGAAATTTATTTTGCCTCTTTTATTACCCCCACTTAGGGCTACCCCCCCTTTTTATTTAATCACTATTTACCCCCTATATTTCCCCCCACCTCTCACTTTTTTCAAAAATCGACTAAATTTTTCCGCAACCGATTTACCCAACTAATTCTAAAAAAAACATACAACACATAATACCAAAGGAAACTTTTCCCTAATGTTTTAACCTCACTAATCCTATTTTCGGTCAACAACATAGGCCCCACTCCCTACTCGTTTACACCAACAAAACCCCCTATCAATGATTAGGGAAAACAATCCCCCTATGCGCCACAGTCTTTTACGGTTCCCCCAAAACAAAATCACATTCGCCCTTTCCTCCACGGACCCCCATCCACTGATTCCTAATTGTAATCATCGAAACATCGTCTTTTTTTA
>JAKFHU010000233.1:0-20482 GCA_023783475.1 Daubentonia madagascariensis
TGAACGGAAGGGTTTGCCCTGAACGATCTTTCTATCCTCCATCCACCCGCATATTTGAAACCTTCCCATCTTCTCTCCTGGGGAACCTGAGGTATGCGAACCTTGCGTCTGTGTCATCCACCAAAACACTGTACGCTTCCTCCAAGGTGCGAGTGCTCTCACTGATGGAAGCGTGTGGACACAAACTCTCTGGAATGCTTCCATACAGAGCGTCAAGCAACCGTGCACGCAGCTGAGTATCTAGCCGATTTCCCCGAGTGAATCGAGTTTGTCCTCCGTTGAATGACCTTTGCTCTCTCCATTAACCCATGGTTGATGCGATTGACCTTGTTCTCCTCTCACAAGCCTAGCTGTCTTCTCAGTGACTCTGGGATTCCAACCAGGAAATCCTATAATTTGTAAAGGTGCCTGTCCCATTCAGTTCTTTTACTGACGGAAGCAGATGACAAGGAGCTGTAGGGAACGGTTCCATACACAGATTTAAGCTTACCTGTGCAATACTCCACCTAGAACTTAGACGTGTTTCAGCCACTCCGGGAAGCCAACTGAAATATGGTACACTTTCTAGAAAGGCACGCCGTTGTTCTTTCGTTGATTGATGGAATCATCTGAAAACAGGCTGGTGTAATCCTTCCAGACGCAGGGAAAAGCAGACCTGTACAAAGTCGCCCATCTGGCTGCTTTGTTTCGGGGAATAGAAGTGTTGTCCACGGAAAGGTCTTTATGTCTGCCATTAACCCCAAGAGCACAAAAATTCCCTTCTTTACCATGGAGAACGTTAGAAATGTTCCTTGTCAGGGTGAAAATTTTTGGTTTTAAAAGGATGAAAAACAAAGGGGTCTAGAAAAAATTTTTCTAAAATAGGATGTCTCGTGACTTCCATTCCTCATAAAAACCCGTGAAAAAAAACCTATTTGATGCCCCCAAGCACAGATTTAAAGGGAAAACCTGAACTCAGTGGACACCTAGATGCTTTCACTTCGGTGAAAAAGTTTTTTTTCCTTGAAAAACCCCTTTTATGTTCTCCATTTCCCCCTTTTTTGCAAACCAAAAAGCTTTTCCCTTCTCCACTTCAACTTTAAATCATTAAAATGCAATCTTTTTTCCCTTAAAGAAACAGTTTTTTGGCACCCTCAAGATGCATCGCTAGGTTCCTTCTTTTTTTTATGTATGCAGGGTTCATGCCAAACCCCCCCTTATATTTTCCCTCCCTAAAAGGGGTTATGCAAACCTGTACAAAAGAGACCTTCCGCTGCTTTTTTTTCGGGGAAAGGGAAAAAAGTGTTTTCCCCGGGAAAGCATCCTTACACCCCTCCATTCAAGGCGCTTTTTCGTGACTTGCCCT
This sequence comes from Daubentonia madagascariensis, assembly GCA_023783475.1. NCBI lineage: Eukaryota > Metazoa > Chordata > Mammalia > Primates > Daubentoniidae > Daubentonia > Daubentonia madagascariensis. Next base: position 1,346 of record JAKFHU010000233.1, read on the forward strand.
CCTTCCCACTTCAAGGGGAAAAATGTTCCCCATTGAATCTGCGTGTGCAAAAGGAAACCCCAGTCCGGTTTCCCCTAAAAAATGCCTGTCTGGGTGACTTCTTTCACTGACACAATCGGGTTTCAAAAAATTAATATACTGTTTTTAAATACGCAAGATTCAGCATCCGGAGCAAAATTTGAACCCCTGCTGCCCCATGCCCAGAAAAACCCAAGTTTTTGGTTCGTTTAAAAATATTTTTACTTTCCCAAAAATCCCCTCCTTGCTAGGGCTTTTTCCCTTCTTTTCCCCTTTCCAGCTCGGAAGTATTGCCAGAAAAACCTGGATTTACTGGGGAAAGGTATGTGTCCCCCCCAAAAATCCCATCTCTGTCCCAAAATTTTTTCCATAGGAAGAAGGTGGGGAAAAGGTTTAACGTTCTGCCCCCCGTAGTCCAGATTACGAAAACAGCCCCATAATGGAATTTCTCCTGCTCTTTTTTTTGGGCTAAAGGGGAAAGGGTTTTTTCCCCCCCGCGTGAGACATCTTTTTTCCGTGCTTTTTAAAAAATGGCCCTTGCAGAAGCTTACTAGGGTCACAGTGTTTCCCGGGGTTGAAACGGTAAACCCCGGGAAACATTTCCCTGGGGGGTGCATTTTGTATGTGCCCTTTTTTTTTACTTGAGCGTGTAAATAGAAACCCCTATAAAAGGGCGTTCAGACACACCGTTGGGGTCCCCGGGGCCCCAAAAAACTAAAACACCAGCTGCTTCCCCTTCATGTAAAAACCCTTTTTTTTTTCACTTGAAACCCTTTTTGAAATCCCCTTTTTTCCGGGCTAGCTGAAAAAATCCCCTTCTTCCCATTTGGGAACTCATAGCTTGAAGGTAAACCTTCTCTACACTGAAAACTCAGTCACGCCCTTTGCGACTCTCTTTCAAAAGGGAAGATGTGACAAAAAGTGTAGTACTGTTTCCCAAAACCCCTTTTTGAAGGTATCCTTTTCTGCATTTAACGTCACTTTTTTTCTCTCAGAGAATGAAGTGTTTTCTTTTGAATCATTTTTATCTTTTTTAATTTCCCACTTCTGTGAAAAGGACTCTTCACACTTGGGCAGTTTGAGAATTATTCCCGGAGATCTGGCTCCAAAACCAAACCAGGGGCATTTCCCCAAAAAGAAGAAATCGCGGTGTGACCTTTTCCATTTGAAAGCATGGGAGACCAAAAAATCTTTCCTATTTCCCCCTCCCGAAATTTTCCCCAAACCCGGGTAGAAAAGGAAACTTTGGGCGGCTTTCTTTCACCCAAATAAATTTTTTTCCGCTAAAAGAAAAAAAACCGTTTGGCATTCTCCTTTTTGCAGCTACTACAAAAATTCCCTCTTTTCCCCACGTCCCCTCATCGGGTTAAATTTTCTTTTTTTCAAACCCCCGAATGCAGTACATATCCTAAGGGGGTGCATCCTTTTTGGGACTTCTCCTTCTAAAGGACGCATTGGGGAAAAGCCCGATATACTTTTTTTCCTTTTTATTCAGATTAAAGCTAATCTTTACTCACAAACTTCTACTGCTTTCTGTTTAAAACAGTGAAATGTTTTCCCTTTTTGAAACTCTTTCTAAAGCCCCAAATTTAAACCCACCCCCTCCCAAACAAGCCCTTTTCTCCTCCACTTAGGAGCTTGGAAGGGGTTCCCCAAAAATTCGGGTCCAAAACCACCAGAACGCAGGGGCAGGGGCACGTTTTAAAAGGAGCATCTCTTTGATTTCTCTTATTTCCCCCCGAAGCCGGTAAAACAAAGGGCATATCATCTTCCATACCCCGAATTAAGGAAACCCTTAACAGGGAAGGGCTAGCTGCTTTCTATCATAAATTAAATTTTTTTCCCCGTTAAAAAAACCTTTTTTCTATTCTCCATTCACCCATTTGGTGGGGAAATTCCCTTCTCTCCCCAATTTATCGTTTTAGAAATTCCTAGTAAATCTGGGCTACTAAAAAAACACAGAAACCTTTCCAAAAAGTTTGAAATGTTAGGTGATTTCTTTTATTTAGGGAAAAGCTGGGACAACAAACTCGGTGTACTGTTTCCGAAAACGGGGCCCCAAAGCCCATGAACCCCGGGGAACCCCCCTATTCACCTTCAGTGAATATAAAGTCCCCCAGTGACTCGGGGAATTACAGAAAACAGGGGTTTCCCTTTCTGAGGGGGGGGGAAATGTCCCAACTTTTTTTTTGGGAAGCCTGTGAAAAACAAACGGTACACCCCCCCGCACTCAAGGTAGAGCATACCTTTCCCAAATTTAAATTTTTAGCTTTGCTGCTTCCCAGTGAAGGGAAGGGGTTTGCCCTGAACATTTTTTCTAATCCCCATCCACCCCCGCATATTTAAAACCCTTTCCCAATCTCCTCCGGGGGAACCGGGGTTAGCGAACCTTGGGCCTGTGTCATCCCCCAAAAACCCCTGTACCCCTTCCCCCAAAGGGTTGCGAGTGCCCTCACTGAGGGAAAAGCGTGGGGGGACAAAAATTTCTCGGGAAAATTTTTTCCATACAGAGCGTCAAGCAACCTTCCCAGGGCAGCTGAGTATCCAAAGGCCGTTTTCCCCCGTGAATCGATTTTGCCCTCCTTTGAATGCCCTTTTGCTCCCCTCCTTTAAACCCCCATGGTTTTTGCGTTTTAAACCCTTGTTCCCTCTCCAAGCCTAGCGTTTTTCCCCTGCTCGGGGTTTCCCAAAACCCGGAAATTTTAAAATTTGAAAAAGGTGCCTGCCCATTCAATTCCTTTTACGGGACGGAAGCAGATGACAAGGAGCTGTGGGGAAGGGTTTTTCCATACCAGATTTAAAGCTTCCCCTGGGGAAATACCCCCCCCAAAGAACTTAGCCCGTTTTCAGCCACCCCGGGGAACCCAAAACCCTTAAAATGGTACATTTTTCTAAAAGGAAAACGCCGTTTTTTTTTCGTTGATTGAGGGAAACATCTGAAAAAGGCTGGGGAAAACCGTCCAACGCGGGGGAAAAGCTTCCCTTGCCAACTGAATATCACCCTTTTTTTTGGGGAATAAAAAGGCTTTCCGGGGAAAACATCTTAAAAGGCTCCTTTTCATTTGTTTCCCAAACACATTTTTTCTTTTTTTTCCCCCTGTAACCCTTTAAAAAGGGGTAGAAAACCCTGGGTCTACCAAAAAAAACCAGTTATGTCCTAAACGGGCTGCCCTATTACATCCTTTTATGACCAAGCACGTAAATAAAAAGGGTTTTAAAATGCTGCAGTACAACAGTTCATTTTTCGTACCCCCCCGTCCAAATCTACTGATTTCTTTCAGCGGGGTTAGTGTTTTTTCTCTGTTGAAAAACCCCTTTTGGATTCTCCTTTCATGACTTTCAGTAAAAGGGCCCAGTGCCCTCTACTTAGAACTACGAATGGTACCAGGGACCCCCGGGGAATCCAAGAAATACTCCACAACTTTCAAAGGTGCGTGCCCTTGTGACCCCCCTTTTTAACTGATCTAAGGGGTGGGGAAAAAAAGCGCATCTAATTTTTTCCCGTGCCCCAGATTTTCTGCGAACCGTAAAAACTGAAATTTCAAACTTTTTTTTTTCACAAAATAAAGCTTTTCCACTGGAACCCTCACTGGTTCACGAAAACCCGCTTAGAAAAAAAATTTTCCCCCTTGTTCTCCAGGGGAAAGCATTAGATATTTTCCCGGGGAAAAAGGGGGTCTAAAACCCAAGCCCCCTATAAAATGCCAAAAAGACGCATTTTTATGGGATTTTCTGATCCGTTTGGAAGCACGGGAACATAAACTGGCAAATGCTTCCGTACACAAAAATTGGCACTCCTGTTTCCAAAAAAACCTAAAACTCGGGGCTCCAAGGGTTTCCCGTGAATAAGTTTTTTAAATTGAAAGAATTTAAAAATTCTCTTTTTAACCCCAATTTTTTTTCCAAAAAAACTTAGAAGTTTAAAGCCGGGGTGCCAAAGTGACTTCGGGGAAAAAAACGAAAAAAAAGAAAAAAAAACCTGAAAAACTCTCCGGGTTGCCTGTCCCCCTTCCCCTTCCTTCAAGGGATGGAAGAAACGTGAAAAAACCCGTATAACTGCTTTCCATCCCCCCGTTAAGCAAAAACCTTTAAAAAAGTCCCCCAAAAATTTTCCCCTTTTTTTAAACCCGGAGAACTTTAGAAATTTTAAAACCCTTTTTTTCTTCGCCCAAAAACCCCCAAAAAACACTCCTTGGGAAAAAGGAAAATTTTTTTTGCTTTTTGACGGAGGGCCCGTGTGGGGAAAAAAACCGAAAAAAAATTTTTGCAGAAAACAGGGTGGAACCCCGTAAAAAGGGGCCTCGGGGGGTTTTTTTTCTGGACCAGATTTTTCCCCTTTTTCCCCAATTTTTTTTCCCCCCCTTTAAAACCCCCTTTTTTACAAAATTGCCCTTTTTCCCCAAGTAGAATTTTAGAGTTTCTACCAATTTACCCGGAAGAATCCAAAAACCCTTTCAAATTTTCCCCCAAAGGGGGTATCCTTTTCCCCTTTTTTTTGTGGCAGGAGTAGTCCAAAAAAAAATCGCATGCTTCCCTACACATTTTTTGCCACCTTGGACACTTGAACAACCCCGGGTTTTTTTCCCTTTTTTTGAGTAAAGTTTTTTTTAAAAGGGAAAATCTTTTGTTTTTTTATGGGGCCCCCCCCTTTTTTTCTAAAAAGCCCCCTTTTTTTTCTCCCTTCCCTTTACGACGGCTTCCACCCAAAAAAGGGGGCAAAATCCCAAACGATGCAAAATTTTAAAAAAATTCCTTTTTTCGGAGGGAAAAGGGGGGGCCCCCAAAAAAATCGTGAAATGCTTTTCCCCCCCAGGGGGTTTTCCCCCCTGTCCAAAAATGAGGGGGCTAGCTGGGTTTTCTTTTAAATTTTTTTTTTTTTTAACCTCTTTTGTACTCCCCTTTAAAAAGGGGGGGCTTGGCAAAAAATTTCCCCCCTTTTCCACGGGGGGGGCCAAGAGGTTACCAAATTTCTGGGGGTTTAAAAAAACCCAAAAAACCTTTTGGGGGCGCCAAAAAAAAAACCCGTTTTAAAAAGGGCTACTTGAAAAGGAAAGGAAAAAAGTTAAAAAAAATTTTGGAAAAAATTTTAACTTCCCCCCCAGAATTTTTAAATCCTGTACCAACTGTTAAAAAATTTGCTGTGTTCTTTTCGGGAAAAAAAAATTTTTTTTTCGTGGAAAAAAAAAACCCTTTTCCAAAAAAACATTAAAAAAAACCCTTTTTCCCCAAAATTTCCCCCTTTTTCTTCCTTTAAAACCCTTTTAAAATTTTTCCCAAAAGGGGGTTTTTTTTGGGAAAAAAAAACCAAACTAGAATATTTCCCCCGGGTTTTATGTCCTTGTGCCCCTTTTTTTTTTAGGGGGGAATTGGGGAAAAAAAACTGGGCCTAGGGGTTTCCCTACCGATGAAGGGGGCCGATTTCACAGCTTAAAAAAACCCCTGCTTTTTTCTCAAAAAAGGGGGAAAATTTTGCGAAACCCCTTTATACATTGGGGGTTTAGGGGTGTTTGGGAAAATTTCCCCGTTTCCCTACTTTGAAAACTTCCAGACACGGGTTATCAACCGTACCCTTTTAAACCTTTGTGTTCTTTAGTAAAAAAAGTGCTTTCACCTGAACAACTTCATATTTTCAATTTCAATAGCTGCTACGCCCGGCGACTCTCCCAGTTAGAACTAGTGGCATCATAGGTGAATCTGCTTCTAACACTCCAACCCAGTCCTATGTGACTTCTTTTCTGAAAGACTTGTGTACAAAAAAAAAAAAAAAAAAAAAAAAAAAAAAAAAAAAAAAAAAATAAATTTTTTTTTTTTTTTTTTTTTTTTTTTTTTTTTTTTTTTTTTTTTTTTTTTTTTTTTTTCCAGCCTAGAAGATGCACCTCTATTTGACTTACTTGTCTTATTTAGGGTAGCCGGGAAAACAAAAACTGTTTTTTAAATGGATTCCCAACACAGAATTAAGCAAACCCCATGAATACCTAGTGCTTTCTTTCAAAGGAACAGAAGTGTTTTCACTTGGAAAACATTCTTTATGTTTTCCATCAGCCTGCCCTTCCAAAAAATTGCCCTTCTTTTCACCTAGAATCCTTAGAAATGTTCCGTGAATCTGGGTCTATAGATGAAACACAGATATTGTCTAAAAAGGTATGTCTAAAGTGACTTCCATTTCCCCATGAAAACACGGGAAAACCAACTCTATTGAAGCTCCCAAAACAACAGAGTCAAAGGAAACCTGAATCTTTTAAATGGGCCCTAGAAAGCTTCACTTCGGTGAATAGAAGAGTTTTTCCTTGACAACATCTTTATGTTTTTCCATTTACCTTTTTTGCCTACAGAAAGCTATTCTTCTCCACTTACAAGCTTTGAATCAAATTAAAATGCAATCTGTTTGCGTTACGAGAAACAGCCCTTTTGGGACCTACAAGATGCATCCTAGGTTCCTTCTTTTATTATTATGCAGTTCAGGCCAAAGCTATATCCCTTGCTCCCTACACAGAGTTATGGGAAACCTGTACAAAAGAGACCTTCCTCGCTGCTTTCCCTTTTAGGAAGGAAGAAGTGTTTTCCCCCGGAACCCTTACACTCTCCATTACACGCGTTTCGTGACAGTGCCCTCCTTCTCCACTTACAAGCGGAGAAATGGTTACCATGTGAATTCTGCGTGTGCATAAGAAACCCAGTCCGCTTCCTAAGAGTTTCCCTGTCTAGGTGACTTCTTTCACACCTGACACAATACGGGTTGCAAAAACTATATATACTGCCCTTTCCCTACCACGAGTTCAGCAGTCCTGAGCACAAGTGAACACTAGCTTGCTTCATGTCAGTAATACAAGTTTTGTTCGTTTGAAAATCTTTACATTCTCAAAATACCTCCTTGCTATGGCTGTTCCTTCTTCTTCCTCCAAGCTCCGGAAGTATTTTCCAGAAGAACTGGATTTACTAGGGAAAGGGATGTTTTCCTCCCAAGATGCATACATACATCTTGGCATTCCCGTTCACATAGGGAAGAAGGTGGGAGCAAAGAGTACGTTCTGCTGCCCTAGTCCAGAGTTTCCAAACAGGCACCATAATAACTTCTCACTGCCTTTTTTGGCTAATGGCAGTTTGGTTCGGTGTCGTCGCGTGGGAAACCCATTTTCCCGTGCTATTTACCAAATGGCACCTGCGGGAAACTTAGCTATATACAGTGATTTCCCGGGGTAGGTCAGACAACTGTACCTTTTCCCGGAGAGGTGCAATGTGTAAAATGACCTCTTTTACTAGAGCTTGTGAATAGAAACTCTATATAAGGCGTTCAGACCACCGGGTTAGTCAACCTGACCACACTGAACCCCTACTGCTTCACTTCGTGCATACAACTGTTTTCACTTGAAACATCTTTGTGTTCTCCTTTTCTGGCTAGCTTGCAAAAATGCCCTTCATTGCCACTTGGAACTCATAGCTCTGATAGGTGAATCTTGCTCTACACTGCAAACTCAGATCACGCCCTGTGCGACTTCTCTTTCGAAAGGAAGCATGTGACTACAAAGTGTATGTACTGCTTCCATACACAGAGTGAAGGTATCCTGTCGCAAGCTGAACGTCTTAGCTGTTTCTCTCAGAGAATAGAAGTGTTTTTCATTTGAAATCATCTTTATCTTGTGAAATGTACCCACTTGCTGTGAATAAGGAGCTCTTCAGCACTTAGCAGCTGAGAATTATTGCCGGGGAATCTGGCTCCACAACCAAAAACACAGTGCACTTCCAAAAGAAGCATCGCGGTGTGACACCATTTTTCCATTTGCAAGTCATGGGAGACCAAACAATACATACTACTTCCCCGTACCGAAAGTTCTGCCAACCTGTAGAAAGGAAACTTTGGGCTGCTTTCTTTCAGCCAATAGAAGTGTTTTCCGCTAAAAGAACACCGTTGCATTCTCCATTTTGCAGCTAGCTACAAAAATTCCTCTCTCTTTCCACGTCCCACTCTATCGGTGAATCTGGTTTACACTCCGAATGCAGTACATATCCTAAGAGGTGCATCTCTATGGGACTTCTCCTTCTGAAGGACGCATGTGAGGACAAGCCCGATATACTCTTTCCGTAGTGCAGACTTAAGCTAATCTGTACTCAGCTGAACTTCTAGCTTGCTTTCTGTTAGACAGTAAAATGCTTCTTTTGAACATCTTTCTATAGTCCAATTACCCACCGGCTACCACAATGTCTTTCTTCTCCACTTAGGAGCTTAGAATGTTACCAAGATCTGGTCCTATCCACCAGAACGCAGTGCAGTGCACGTCTTCAAAGGAGCAATCTCTTGTGATTTTTCTTACTTACCCGAAGCCTGTGAAACAAAACGGCATATCATGCTTCCAGACACAAATTAAGGAAAGCTGTACACAACGGAACGTCTAGCTGCTTTCTAAACAGTGAATTGAATTTTTTTCCGTTGAAACCTCTTTCTATTCTCCCTTCCCCCGCCAGTTGGTAGGGAAATTGGGCCCCTTCTTCTCCAGTTATCAGCTTAGAAATATTCCTAGTGAATCTGGGCTACTAGAGAAACACAGTACCTTTCCTAAAGATGCTGTCTAGGTGTCTTCTTTTATTTATGGAAGCATGGGGACAACAAACTCTGTGTACTGCTTGCCAGACACAGAGGCAAGCCATCATGAACACAAGGGAACGCCTAGGGGCATCACTTCAGTGAATATAAATGTCACCAGTGACTCTGGGAATTCACAGAAAACAAAGGTCCACTTTCTTAGAGGTGCAGGGCATGTCCCAACTTTTATTTGGGAAGCCTGTGAAAACAAACGGTACACAAGCTCCCGCACTCAAGGTAGAGGGATACCTGTCCAAAACTTAATATCCTTGCGGCTATCTCGCAGTGAACGGAAGGGTTTGCCCCTGACGATCTTTCTATCCTCCCATCCACCCGCATATTTGAAACCTTCCCATTCTCTCCTGGGGAACCTGAGGTATGCGAACCTTGCGTCTGTGTCATCCACCAAAACACTGTACGCTTCCTCCAAGTGCGAGTGCTCCTCACTGATGGAAGCGTGTTGGGACACAAACTCTCTGGAATGCTTCCATACAGAGCGTCAAGCAACCGTGCACCGCAGGGTGAGTATCTAGCCGATTTCCCCGAGTGAATCGAGTTTGTCCTCCGTTGAATGACCTTTGCTCTCTCCATTACCCACATGGTTGATGCGATTGACCTTGTTCTCCTCTCACAAGCTAGCTGTCTTCTCAGTGACTCTGGGATTCCAACCAGGAAATCCTATAATTTGTTAAGGTGCCTGTCCAATTCAGTTATTTTACTGACGGAAGCAGATGACAAGGAGCTGTAGGGACGGTTCCATACACAGATTTAAGCTTACCTGTGCAATACTCCACCTAGAACTTAGACGTGTTTCACCACTCCGGGAAGCCAACTGAATATGGTACACCTTTCTAGAAAGGCACGCCGTTTGTTCTTTCGTTGATGATGGATCATCTGAAAACAGGCTGGTGTAATCCTTCCAGACGCCAGGGAAAAAGCGTACCTGTGCACAACGAATATCTCCTCTCTTCTTTTAGGGAAAAAGAATAGCTTTCCAGGGAAACATCTTAGTATGCTCCGTTCATTTGCTTCCAAACACTTTTCTTCTTTTCCATGTGGAACCTTAGAAATGGTAGCAACGCTCTGGGTCTACCACTAGAACACAGTGTATGTCCTAAACAGCCATGTCTATGTGACATCCTTTTATGACGCAAGCACGTGAATAGAAAGTGTGTTTAATGCTGCAGTACACACAGTTCAGTTATCTGTACCCCCAGTACATCTAGCTGATTTCTTTCAGCGAGTAGTGTTTTTCTCTGTTGAAGAACCTTGGATTCTCCATTCTTCGACTTTCAGTGAAATGGCCCAGTGTCTCTACTTAGAAGCTACGAATGGTACCAGGGACTCCGGGAATCCAAGTATAATACCACACACTTTCTAAGGTGCGTGCCCTTGTGACCTCCTTTACTGATCTAAGCGTTGTGGTAAAAAAGCGCATCTAATGCTTTCGTGCGCAGACTTCTGCGAACCTGTACAGAACTGCACATCTAGCTGCATTTTTTTCACTGAATAGAAGCGTTTCCACTGGAATCATCACTGTGTTCTACAGTAACCCGCTTAGTACAAAATTTCCCTTGTTCTCCATGGAAAGCATTAGATATGTTTACCGGAAAAAGAGGGGTCTACAACCAAGACCCTATACAATGCCGAAAAGACGCATCTTTATGGACTTCTGATACCGATGGAAGCACTGGAACATAAACTGTACAGAATGCTTCCGTACACAGAATTAGGCACTCCTGTTCACACCTGAACGTCTGGCTCATTGGTCTCCGTGAATAGAGTTGTTTTCAGTTGAAAGAACTTAATATTCTCTGTTAACCCACTTTTTCCAAACTTAGAAGCTTAGACGTGGTGCCAGTGACTCTGGGAATTCAAGACAGACACACTGCACTCTCTACAGTGTGCCTGTCCTCTTCCTCCTTCAATGGATGGAAGCACGTGAAAACAACCCGTATAACTGCTTCCATACACAGCGTTAAGCAGACCTGTACAAAAGTCGCCATCTGGCTGCTTTGTTCGGGGAATAGAAGTGTTGTCCACGGAAAGGTCTTTATGTCTGCCATTAACCCGAAGAGCACAAAAATTCCTTCTTACCATGGAGAACGTTAGAAATGTTACCTTGTCTCTTCGCCTACAACCAAAACACACTCCTTGGGTTAAAGGATTCATTTGCATGTGACGTATGGCAGTGTGGGGAAACAAACTGAATAGAATGCTTGCAGACACAGAGGTAAGGAATCCTGTAGAAAACGGTCCGTCTGGCTGTTTTCTTTCTGGACCTAGAGTTTTTCTCAGTTGTCTGAACTTTATATTCTCCATTAACCCCACTTTCTACACAATTGCCCTTGTTCCCCAAGTAGAAGCTGAGGATGCTACCAGTGACTCTCGGAGACATCCAGAACACAGTACACTTTCTAAAGGTGCATATCCTTGTCACTTCTTTTGTGGACAGGAGTATGTCCAAACAAACTCTGCATGCTGCTTCCATACACAGTGTTATGCACCTTGGACACTAATGAACACCTAGCTGCTTCACTTCTGTGAGTATAAGTGTTTTCAAATGAACATCTTTACGTTCATGATGGACCCCTTGCTACTAAAATGCCCTTTTCCTTCTGCCCTTAACAATTTACGACTGGGTTCTTCCACCAAAAGGCTGCAAACGTCCTAACGATGCATCTCTAGGTGACTTCTTTTACGTATGGAAGGCAGGCCAAACAAACTCGTGAGAATGCTTCACACACAGGTTTTGCAATCCTGTCCAAAACTGAGTATCTAGCTGTTCTCTTTCAGTTTTTTCCCTTGAGACATCTTTCGTACTCCTTTAAGCTGTCGCAAAGCTATCCCTTCTTTTCTCCACGTGGAGGCTCATAGACGGTTTACGTTTGGAATCTGGGCTCTACAAACCAAAACCCCTGGACACGCCAAAATGATGCACTGTATGGAGGACTACTTGCACATGATGGAAGCCTGTGAAAACTATCTTGATAATATATGCTCCACACAGATTTAAATTCCTGTACAACTGTAGTGTAGCTGTGTTCTTTCTGGGAATATTGATTGTTTTTCAGTGGAATAACCTTTAAATCTTCCATTAAATCCACTTCTTCCCACAACTAATTTTCCCCTTCTTTTCTGCCTTTGCGAAAGTCGTGGATAACGTTCCCAGTGACGTTTGGGAATCAAACGCAACATATATATTCCCGGAGGTGCATGTCCTTTGCCTTTGTATTGATGGGGCATTGAAAAGAAATGTGCCTAGGGCTTCAGTACCACAGTGAATGGATCCCGATGCACAGCTTATCACCAGCGTGCTTTCTCTCAGAGAGGGAAAAATGATTTTTCGTCGGAAACCATTTATACATTTGTCTTTAGTGATATTTGTTTAAAATCCCTGTGTTCCACTACCTTAGAAGCTTAGAAGTATTAGCGCCATTTGGTTCGAAACCAACAATGAATTTTATGCCCGACAGGAACATCGCTATGTTCCCTCTTTCACTGACGAAAGCATGTAAAACAAACGCTCGTCAGAGAGCTGGTCCGCTTGTGCACCCAAATGAACTTCTCGTTATCTTGGTTTGCCTGGTGATACACTGTTGTTTTAAAATTGAATAACCTTTTGGGCTCCGTATTCACTTCCCACAAAAAGCCCTTGTTCGCCAAGCAGAAGGTTTGAATGTTACCAGTTTGATGCAGGTATCCAACAGACAACACAGTACCCTTTAACCTAATTTGGATGTGCCTTCTGAATCTCTGGGACCGATTGAAGTATTGAGTGGTTTCCAAACGTCTGGTTCTTCTAGTGATTGCAGTGCAGGTCCGAAAAGGAGCAACTCTGGTTACCTCTTTCGCTCATGGAGTCCTAGACTATATACCTGGTTAAAAATTTTTTCCTTTGGGAAAAAACCCCCCGGAATTAAAATTTTCACAAAGGAAATAAAGCCCCTTTTTCCCCATGAAAAAATGGCCTGGTTCTAATAAAGAGGCCTTCCCCAAATGGGACCACCTCCAAAACCCTCTTGGTTTTCCCGGGGGGTTTCAAAAACTTTTTTAAAAATTAATTTTTTGGGGGTTCTTTTTTTAAATTTCCCCCAAAAGCGCCCAAACCCCCAACCCAAAAAACCCACGTTCCGGGGTGAAATTTTTTTTTTTCATTTTTCTTTTTCCCTTTTTTTTTTTTCCCCCAACTCTTTTTTTAAGGGCTTTTTTTTTCCCTACCAAGGAAATTTTTCCCCCTCCCCTTGGGCCCCCAAAAGAAAAAAGTCCCCCCTTCCCCGGTGAATTTCCTTAACCTTTTTTTTTTTTTTCCCCCCCTGGAAAGCTTTGGGCCTCCCCCTAATTTTTCCCCCCCCCCCCCATAAAATTTTTTTTGAACTTAATTGCCCCCACCCTTTTGAGCCAAAAAAACCTTTTGGCCCCTTTTTTTTCCCCAAATTAAAAAGGGGTTTTTTTACAAAACTTTTTAGCCCCCCCCCCCCCCCCCTTTTTTTTTCCCCTGGCCCCCCCAGCTTCCCCTTTTTTTTTAAACCAAAAGGTGTTCCCCCCCCCTAAAAGGCCCCCCTAAAATTCCCCCCCTTTTCAGTTTGGTTTCCCCCCTTTTTATTTTTCTTAGAATGGCCAGAGGGTTCTCCTTTTCCCCCCAGGGGAACAAATGTAAAAATTAACATGGGTTTTTTTTACCCCTTTCCTCGCCGAGAAATGTCCCCCTTTCTTTTCCCCTTCCTCTTAAAGCTTTAAATAAAGAATGGACAGAGAATTTGGGTTTGCCCCAAAATGGAATGAAAATACCCAACCTAGAAGATTTCCCACCCCTAAATTTTAAAATGGCTTTTTCCCCTTTTTTGGTAAGCCCTGGCCCAAAAACCTTGTAAAAATTGTAATTTGGGTCCCCCAAAAACCAGAACTTAAACCCAACCCCTTAATACCCAGCTGCCTTTTTCTTTTACGGAAAAAGAAAGTTTTTTTGTTTTTCACTTAGAACACTTTTAAATTTTTTTTTCATCACCTGCCCTTCCCAAAAAGGGTTTTTTTCCCCCTTTTTTCCCCCCCTAATGAGAAGCTTAGAAAGGTTCCCAGTTTGGTCTTCCCCCTGATAAAACCCAAAAAATTGGGTTTAAAATAAAAGGTTTTATCCTACGGGGGACTTCCATTCCCCCCAATGAACATGAAACAAAACTCCCAATTAACCTTCCCCCAAGCAACGATCCAAGGAAACCTGGAACCCAGTTGACACCTACAAAAATTTCTTTCATTCCCGGTTGAAAATAGAAAGAGTTTTTTTTCCCCCTTTGCAACCATCTTTTTTATTGTTTCTCCCCAAATTTTTTTTCCTGTTTTTTTTGCTACAGAAACCTCTTCCCCCTTCTCCCACTAAACTTTTTTAATCCCTTAAAATCAAATCTTTGTTTTTTTTTGCGTAAGAAAAAAACACTTTTGCATCCTACAAGATCCCATCCCTATTCCCTTTCTTTTTTTTTTTAATGTTTAATGCACTTTTCCCGGCCCCCAAAACATAATCTTGGGCTGCCCACACCCAAATTTTTTGCAAAACCTTTTTTTTAAAAAAAGGGGGAAACCTTCTGGGGGCCCGTTTCTTTTCTCAGGGAAGAAAGAAAAAGTTTTTTCCACCGGGAAACAGCCTGACACTCTTCCCCCTTTTCCCCCAATTTTCCCCGGGGGTTTTCCCCCTGAACATTGCCCTCCTTTTCCCTTTTACAAGCCCGGGGAAATGTTTTTCCAGTGGAATCTGGGTGGTGCCCTGAAAAACCCTCCCCCTTCCTAAAGATTCCCCTTTTTTCCCCCCCCCAGTGACCCCTTTTTTTTTTTTTTACTGACACAACGAGGTGCAAAAAACCCATAAAAACACCTGGGCCTTTTTCCCAAACCAAGAGTTTTTTGCAATCCCCCCCCCCGAAGCCAAGTGAACACCTTTTCTGCCCTTTTATGTCCAGAAATTCCCCAAAAATTTTTTTTTTCTTTTGAAAAATTCTTTACCCTTCTCCAAAAATTTAAACCCCCTTGCTATGGCTTTGGGTTGGGGGGCCTTTTTCCTTCCCCTTTCCAAAGCTGAGTTTTTTTTTGCCCCAAAAAAACTGGGTTTTTACTAGGGGAAGGTTTGGGGGGGGGGCCCTCCAAGATGGGCCCCTCCTCTGTGCCACTTCTTTCAATAAGGGAAAAGGGTGGGGAGCCAAAGGAGTACGTTGTTGTTACTGCTGGCCGTTCCCGAGAATTTTATGCAAAACAGCCCACCCATAAAGTGAAACTTTTTCCTGCCTCTGGTTTTTTTTTGGCTGAACGGGAAAAATTTTTTTATCGCGTGAGACAATAAATTTTTTCCCCTGCTATTTACAAAATGCCCCTTGCAGAACTTCAGCTTTGAATCCGTGAATTCCCCGGGTTTTTACGTCCCCCCCCTGACAAAGGTACACCCTGAAGAAGGTGGGGTGTTTTGGGTTAAGTGAAAACCCTTTTTTTACTAGAGCCGTGTTGGAAAAAGAAAACTCCTTTATAAGGCGTTCAGCCCCACCCCCTTTTTTTTCAAACCCGAACCCACAACTGAAAAAACCCAGCTGCTTTACTTTCTTTAAAAAACAAATGGTTGTTTTTCCTTTGAAACCATCTTTTGTATCCCCCTTTTTTCCTTTTCTAACTGCCAAAAATGGCCCTTTTCCCAAATTTCCAATTGGAAAAATCCAAAATAAAGCTCTGATAGGTTGAATCTTTTTGCTCTTACACTGCAAAAAACTTCCCAGTCCCCCCCCCCTTTGTGGACTTCTTCTTTTCGAAAGACCAATGTTGAAAAACCCCCAAATTGGTACAAATGTAACTGGGTTTCCAAAAACCCGGTGAAAGGTAAACCTGTCTTTCAAACCCCCTTGAAAACGTCCCCCCCTTTTGCCCTGTTTTTGTTTTTCTCCCTCAGAGGAATAAGAAGTGGTTTTTCCCATTTGAAAATCAATTTTATCCTTTGGGAATTTTTAAACCCCTTGCCCGGTGAAAAAAGACCTCCTTGCCAGCACTTAAGCCTTGAATTTAATTGCCCTGAGAACCTGGCCTCCCACAAAAAAAAACCGTGCACTTCCCAAAAAGCCCTCGCGGTTTGACCCTTTTTTTTCCCCTTTTTGCAAGCCCGGGGGGGGAAAAAAAACCCAAATACAACTATTTCCCCCCCGTACCAAAGGTTTTTTTTTTCCCCGCCAACCTTAGAAAAGGAAATTGGGCTGCCCTTTTTTTCAGCCAAAGAAATTTTTTTTGTCTTTTTTTTGCTAAAAAACACCGTTTGCAAAACCCCCCCCCAATTTTTCAGCAGCTTTCAAAAAAATTTCCCCCTCTCCTTCTTTCCCCCCCCACTCTAATCGGGGAAAAACTGGTTCTTACCTCCGAAACAGTACCAATCCTAAAAGGTTTTTATCTTCCCTTTTTGGACTTTTTTCCCCCCCTTCTGAAAAAAACGGGATGTGAAGGGGGGAAACCCCAATATACTCCTTTTTGTAAGGCAGCCCTTTTAAGCCCCAATCGTACCCCACGGAACTTTCCTTTGCTGTTTTTTTTTCCCCCGTTAGACTTTGAAAATGCTTTTCCCCCCTTTTTTTTAAAAATTTTTTTCTATAGGCCCCCCCCCACCCCCTCCCCCAAACCCCCATGGGGGTTCCCTTTTCCCCCCCCCCTCCCTTAGGAAACTTAAGTTTTTACCAAATTTTTGGGGTCCCAACCCAAAAACCGGAGTCCACGGCCTTTTAAAACCCAAAGGTTCTCCCTTTTTTCCTTTATTTCCAACCTTTGGAAAAAAAAAAACAAAAAAAAAACCCAAAAAATTATCCCAAAATTAAAAGGAAAAATTACAAACGGAAGCCCCCCCCCCCCCTTCCTGTTTTTTTTATCCCTAAAATTTAATTTGGTTTTTTTTTCCCGGTTTTAAAATCCCCCCCAAAACCCCCCTTTTTTGTAAGGAAAAAGGCCCCCCCCTCCCCCCCCCGTTTTAAATTGGCCCTATTCCGGGGGGAACTTTGAAAAACCTACCCCTTTTCCCCAAAAGACAGCCCCCCCCCAAGGTGAACTTTTTTTTTTTTTTATTTTTTGGAAAACTGGGAAAAAAACAAACCTCTTTGGGACTGGGGTTCCAGACAAAGAGGCAAGCCCCCCCAAATGAAAACAAGGGAAACCCCCCCCCTAGTGCAACACTTCCCGTGAATATAAAGTTTCCCAAGGGGAAATCTGGGAATTTTTTTCAAAAAAAACAAAGGGCCCCCCCCCCCCTTTTTAAAAGGTGCGGCAAATTTCCCCAAAATTTAAATTTTTTTTTTTTTTTTGGGAAAACCGTAAAAACCCCAACTCAAAAGGTCCCCCCCTCCCCAAATAAGAAAAATTCCCTTTCCCAAACTTTTTTCCTTTTTCTCTTTCCCTCCATGGGGGGGCGGAAAATTTTTTTTTTTTGGAAAAAACTTTCCCCTTCCGTCCCACCCGCCCTTTTTGAAATTTCCTTTGCCCCTTTCCCCTTTCCCAATAATTTAAAGTTCGCCCTTCCCCCCTTTTTTTGGGGCTCCACCAAAAAATTACCTTTTCCCCCAAGGTGGGGGGGTGCCCTTACGAAGGGAAGACCGGGTGACCCCCCAAAAAATCCACTTTCCAAAAAAAATCCAAACACAAGTCACCAGTGGGGTTTTTACTTTTTTTTCCCCCCCCATTAACCGAAGGTTTTTTTTGGCCCCCCCTTTAAGCTTTTGCCCCTCTCCATTTTTCCCCGGGGTTTTTCATTTTACCTTTGTTTTCCCCCAAAAGCCCCTGCTTTTTCCCCCCCAGTACCCTCCCTAATTCCCCAACCAGGAAAATCCCCCAATTAATTTTTTAAAAAATGGCCCTTTTTCCCCATTTACAAGTTTTTTTTTTTAAATGACGGAAGCAAATTGGGACCCAAAGAAGCTTGTAAGGGAACGTTTGTTCCATACCCCCAGATTTAAGCCCCTTTTTTCCTGGTTTGGGATTACTTTCCCCCCTAAAATTAGACGTGTTTTCAGCCACTTTTCCCGGGAAAAGCCCCTTTGGGGAAAAATGGTAAAACTTCCCCAGAAAGGCACGCGTTGTTCTTTCCCTGAATTGTGGAAAACCCTCTAAAACAGCTGGTGTTAATCCTTCCAACCCCAAAAAAGCGTACCTGTGCCACTGAATTAACTTTACCCCTCTCTTTTTTTTAGGGAAAAGCAGCTTTCCAGGAAACCCCTTTTAATGCTCCTTCATTTGCTTCCACCCTTTTCCTTTTTTTTTTTTCAGGGAACTAAATGGTAAAGCCCTCTGGGTCTAAACCCCTAAACACAGTTTAAAAGTCCTAAACAGGCATGTCCCCCCAGTGAACATCCTTTTATGACGCAAGCACGTGAAAGAAATTGTGTTCAATGCTGGGGAAATAAAAACCCGTTCAGTTTAATCTGTACCCGATAAATCTACTGTTTTCTTTCAGCGGTAGTGTTTTTTTCCCCTTGTTTTTTTAAGAAAAACCCGTGGGGTTCTCCATTCATGACTTTTCAGTGAAATGGCCCCCGTGTCTCTTTCTTAGAAGCTAGAAATGGTAAAAAAAAGGAACTTCCGGAATCCAGTATAAATACCAACACTTTTTTTAAGGTTCGTGCCTTTTTGACCTCCCCCTTTTTTACTGAAAGCTAACTGTGGTAAAAAGCCAACTAATGCTTTTCCCCTGCGCAACTTTTGCGACCTGAAAACTGCACATCTAAGCTTGCATTTTTTCCCCCACTGTAGAAGCCCTTTTTTTCCACTGAATCCCACTGTGGGTTTCTACGTAACCCGCTTATACAAAATTTCCCTTTTTCTCCTGGAAAGCATTAGATATTTTTTTTTCGAAAAAGAGGTCCCCCCCCACAACCAGACCTATACAATGCCCCAAAAGACGCTCTTTAGGGAAACCCTTTCCCGATCCCGATGGAGCACGGAAATAAACGGTACAAAAGCTTCCGTCAACGAATTAGGCACCCTTTCACACCTGAACGTCTGGCTCATTGGTCTCCGTGAATAGAGTTGTTTTCAGTTTTGAAAGAACTTAATATTCTCTGTTAACCCCACTTTTTTCCAAAACTTAGAAGCTTAGACGTGGTGCCAGTGGACTCTGGGAATTCAAGACAGACACACTGCACTCTCTAAGGTGCCTGTCCTTCCTCTTCATGGGAGGAGCACGTGAAAACAACCGCTAATACGTGCTTCCATACACAAGCGTTAAGCGGACCTGTACAAAAGCCCATCGCTGCTTTTTTGGGGATAGAAAGTGTTTCCACGGAAAGTCTTTATGTCTGCCATTGAACCCAATGGCACAAAATCCCTTCTTACCTGGGATGTTAAAAGTTACCTTGTCTCTTCGGCTCAACCCTAAAACAACATCCTTAGGGTTATTAGAAGGCATGTCCAACTAAATTGAACACAGTGTGCCGAATCACTGTGAACAACTAACTAGTGCTCTTCGTTACTGGAGCTTTGATAGCTCCTTCAGCTTGTTTCTTCCTGGAGACTTTTCTAATCCCCTAATAAGACTACGT
>JAKFHU010000234.1:0-33668 GCA_023783475.1 Daubentonia madagascariensis
TATACTAAGATATTTGGAGCAAAGTAACTAGTCTCACTAGACCCTATCAGTTCTGCTTGGGACTCAGCAGTGAATAAATCATTGAGTTACCCCAGCACGTTCCCTTCCCCCATCATGACCAGAGCAACAACATTTTTCTCTGACGGGCAAAGGTTCAGATTCCACAACAACTTCTGAGACTTGGCTCTGAGACCCTATCATAGTCTCCAGGCCCTCCCCGGTACAGGAAGCAAGGGTGAGGTGGGAGGTTGGTGGGGTTGATGCTGTCACTGTCTCTCACTTGTAATAAGAGACTTTAAGTGAGTGAGGCAGCTTTCATGGGTCAGGCTGGAGAAGGTGTAACTGACAGTGCCTTTGTGGCCACCAGTGGACATTAGAGGGCCTGGCAACAGCCTGGAAGTGCTGAAGGTACCTGCTGGGGATAGCCAAATTCAGAGCTCGTGGTCTCTGTGATAAACCCCTGTCATCAGAAGGTGGCAGATTCCTGCCTCTGGAAGGCCCAGGGAGCTTGCCCCCAGCATCAGGGAGATAGCCCAGTTAGATTCCCATCTGTACAACAAGTGTTTCGGGTGTCACATCCGGGCACAACAGTGTCCAACAGGAAAAGAGCGACTGTCTTACCTGAGTATATCTTCTTGAATTTTAGGATTTTTTTCTCGAAACACTGATCCAGATTCTCTTTCCAATTTTCTTTTTCTCAGCCTGAATAAGACCTTGCTAAAAATGGGTATTAAAAATTGTGTTCCCAGGAGATTCTGTTTCTCAGTATGATGGAGGAAAAAGTACCACATTTATCCTTCCCCCTGAAGCTACAAAAGAAACTAGACGACAATAATTTCTAAGATATTGGACATAAGGGAATGAAATAGAGTAGTCTGTGAGAGAGGAGAAATAAACTTTGATCCCGGTGACTGCCTCAGCTTACTGTAGGGAGGGGGAACTCAGGCAGAGCCTGGTGGTCTCTCTGAGTTGTGGAGTACATGGTAGAGGAGTCAAGGTGGCTATAGTTTTCAGGGTAGCATGTTGGAGAGGAGAGTGCTGCACAGGAGAACTGTGGAGCTCTGTAGAGGCATATCCTTGAGTATTTAAATAAGTACTAAGCAGTGTTTGCATAAGAGGAAACTACTGAATTTTGAGAAAAGCACCATTTGAAAAGATTAAATCCATTAACCTCACACAAGGCTTCCACCAGCCGTAGGAAAAGCTCACAATTCACAGCGCATCAGATAAAATACTCAAAAGGTCTTTGCTTTGGGGTGGGAGAAATTTATTCCCATAGTAAATATCACTCTGGCCATGCCTAATACAGCGTAAAAGCAAAACCTGAAAAGATAAAATAGTTTCCAAATTTCCTAGCCACATCTGAGAACAAAATAGAAAAATATTTATAGATATGCAAAAATAGCTGTTGTGGTCACTGCCACCACTATGGGAGGCGGAGCGGAGCCACTGCTCACTGGCTGGCGGGCAGCCCTGGGCCCTCCTGCTGGCATCCAGATCTTTGAAAAATACAATGTCTAATAGACATGAAGACCACAAGGCCAAAGACTTCAGGGGTGACATCGGGAGAACAAATTTAATGGTCAACTACCTCCCTTAAAACATGACTCAGGATGAGTTACTAAGTCTGTTCAGCAGCATTGGTGAAGTTGAATCTGCAAAACAGGATAAAGTAGCATGACACTGCTTGGGCTACAAAGGGCGAGAGCAATCAACCTGAGGCTCCAGTCAAAAACCATTAAGGTGTCTCTCCTGAGCTCAGAGGTCATCAAAGATGCTAACTTGTACATCAGCAGACTCCCGAGGTCCATGTTCTCTTGGTTTGGGCGAATCATCAACTCCCTGGTCCTGTAGATCAGACCACAGGTTTGTCCAGAGAGGTTGCGTTTATCGGTTTGACAAACTGTCGGAAGAAGGAGGCAATCACAAGTTCCAATGGTCATAAACCTCCAGGTTTCTCCGAGCCCATCACAGTGAAATTTGCGGCCACCCCAACTGGAACAGAAATGTGGCTCACCTCTCGCAGCTGTACCACTAGCCAGCTAGACGATTCGGAGAGCGGTTCACCACCACGCGCAGAGATTCAGATTCTCCCTTATGGGTGTAGATCACATGAATGGGCTTTCTGGCGGTGTCCCTGTCCTAGGAAAGACTTCTTCAGACTGGTGCATCTTCATCTACAACCTTGGTCAAGACGCCTATGAGGGGATCCTCTGGCAGATGTTTGGCTCCTTTGGTGCCCTCACAAATGTAAAAATGATTCGTGATTTCAACACCAAGTGCAAAGGGCTTGTGATATGACAAACTATGAAAAAGCTGTGATGACTATAGCTAGAGCAGCTGCCGCGTGGGGGACAAAATCTTACAGGTTTCCTTCAAATCCAACAAGTCCCACAAACAACTCACTCATGCTTTCATTTGTACGGAATAGATAATTAAGAGTGACGAAGTTGAAACGTTTTTGTCAGTGTACAATTCATTTTGCACCAAGTTTCACAAATGTTTGTCTTAGTCTGAATGGAAAGTGAAAAGGTTTTTATGCTCTGGGATGCAACTGACGTGTTCAATGTTTGAAATCCCACAATGTTAGACCAAGTTTAAGTTTCGTAAATTATTTCCTTTAAGGCATATATTAAACAGAAACCTAAGTAGACTGCATTGACTAACCAGTCCCTCTGGATGGTGGTGAAACTGAAGCATGCTTTAACTTCTAAGACTGTCTAACACTAGTTTCATTCAATGTTTCTATGAACTGGATTAAAAATAAATGACCTTTTAGTTTTAGTTTTAATCTAAAAATGTTAGACAGATGACGAGTGTGTGTTTTTCTCGACCACTTCAACATTTTAAGCAATTTATGATTTGGGTCACAGGAAGTTACTTTCCCTAGCAGGTCCCGTTGCCACCTCCTGCTCACTCAGTCCCAGGCTTTGCGAGTAGTCCTGGGAGTGGCAGTGGCCTGTCTAACTTGGGCCACCACCAGGGAGGGGGGCTGCACACCAGGCTAGGCCCTCCAGAGAAGGACACAAATGTGTTTCATAAGCCCAGGCACCAATGGGAATGGACCAAAGAGTTTCAGGGGAACTCCAGTATGTTCCACAGTCAGATCGAAGCTCCAGGTATACCTGAAGATGTGTTGCTACTCTGACATCCCGAATTTCTGTCTACACATTGCATGCATGGTGTCCCACACATTGGATACTGTTGTTCACGATAATTTCTCCAGTTTCCAAGAGCATTTAACATAGCTTGAAGGCATAAGATAGCTCTATTTTTAGATAACACATAAATATTTGAGCATTGTATTTCTCACATCCCTTCTTGTGAGTGCTAGACTTTCTATTTTAGTAGGATTTTGTTTTGGAATTTTGCTTTCATATGAACACTCAGCAGAAAAGTACTTCTTACCAGTTATCTATTAACAAAAACCTTTGATATGTAGTGTTCAAGATTAACCCTCAAAGTTCTCTTCATAAATGCCTTGACATTTTGGGTTGTTCTGTTCTGTTAATTTTCTTTCGCTTTTTTGTGTTTTTTGTTTTTACTTGTGCATTTAAGACCATTAAATTTGATTTTGTTTTGCTCGACAAAAAAAAAAAAAAGAAATGTCAAAATAGTTATTATTCAACAAGTTAAAACTAACAATATCTGGCATTTACTCAAAATTATCAAGCACACAAAGAAGCAAAAAAACACCGCAACCCATAATGCAGAGAAAATGCATTCAATCAAAACAAATCGAGAATGACACAAATGATAGAATTACTGGACAAGGATATTAAAAACGGTTATTATCACTATTGCATATGTTCAAGAAGTTAGCGGATTGAGGATGTTGAATAAAGGCTTTGATTGTTTAAAAAAAGTAATAGACATTATTTTGAGAAGCTTGAGGTTTACAGATAAAAATGAGCAAACAGTACAGAGAATTCCCATATATTCTTGTACCCCCACCAATTTCCCCTATTTTTAATAATTTGCATTAGTATGGTACACTTGATCAGTCAATATTGATACATTATTGTTAACTAAAATCTATAGTTTACACTAAAGTTCAGTCGTGTTGTACCTTGTATATTTTATGGGTTTTGACAAAGGTGGGATATTTATCCACCTTTACAGTATCATACAAAAGAATAGTTGCACTGCCCTAAAAATCACCTATGTTCCACCTCCTCATCCCTCCATCCCACCCCAAGAATCCCTGGAAAACACTGATCTTTTTACTATCTCCATAGTTTCACTTTTTCGAGAATGTCATATAGTTGGAATCATAGAGTATATAGCCTTTTCAGATTGATTTCTTCCAGATAGCAATACACATTTAAGGTTACTCCATGTCAATTCATGGCTTGATAGTTTATTTATTTTTATCACTGAGTAATATTCTATTGTATGGATACACCACAATTTGTTTAACTATTCTTGGTTGCCTCCAAATTTTGGCAATTATGAATAAAGCTGTTGTAAACATTCAGGTACAGGTTTTTCAACTCATCTGGGTAAATACCAAGGAGTACAACTGCTGGCTCATATAGTGAGAGAATATTTAGTTTTGTGAGAAACTTTCAAACTGCCTTCCAAAGTGGTTGTACCATTTTGAATTTCAACCAGCTATGAATGTGCTCCTTTTATTTTGTATACCAATCCTGTATTTGATATATATTTTGCAAATTTTTTTCCTGGTCTGTGACTTGTGTTTTCATTCTATTAACAGCATTATTTTTATCAAGCAGAAAATTTTAATTTTAATGAAGTCCATCTTAGCAATTTTTCCTTTTATGGATTGTGCTTTTTGTGTTGTATCTAAGAAATCATCACCAAGGCCAAAAGATCACCTAGATTTTCTTCTATGTTATCTTCTAGGAGTTTTATAGCTTTGCATTTACACTTAGATCTACTATGCATTTAGGGTTAATTTTTGTGAAAGGTGTAAGGTCTGTGCATAGGTTCAATTTTTGGCAGGTGGTCATCCAGATGTTCCAGCACCATTTGTTGAAAAGACTATCCTTTCTCTGTTGGGTTACTTTTCCTCCTTTGTGAAAAATGAATTGACTATATTAGTGTGGGTCTATTTGTGGGCTTTCTATTCTGTTCCATTGATCTATTTTTCTATTCTTTTGCCAATACCACACTGTCTTGATTACTGTATCTTTATAGTAACTTTTGAAGTAGGGTGGTGTTAGTCCTCCAGCTTTGTTCTTCAATATTGTGTTGGCTATTCTGGGTCATTTGTCTTTCCATATAAACTTTAGGACCAGTTGGTCAATAAGCTGGGATAGATAAAATTGGAAAGGGCTAATTTCTTGATAATATTGAGACTTCTTATCTATATACATGGATATCTCTCCATTTATTTGAATCTTCTTTGATTTCTTTCTCAGAATTTTGTAGTTTGCTTCATATATATTTTATATATATTTTGTTAGATTTATACCTATTTCTTTTTATTACTGCTAAAATAAATGGTATTGTGTTTTAAATTTCAAATTCAAATTTTTCATTGTTGGTATATAAGAAAGCAATTGAATTTTGTACATTAACCTTGTATTCTGCAAGTTTGTCTTAACCATTTATTGGTTCCAAGAGTTTAAAAAATTGATTCTTTGGAATTTTCAACATAGACAATCATGTCATCTGTGAACAAAAACATTTTTATTTCTTTTTTCCAATCTTTATATCTTTTATTTCTTTTTCTTGTCCTATTGAATTAGCTAAATCTTCTCGTAGAAAGTTGAATAAAAGTGGTGATGGTGGACACTTTTGCTTTGTTCCTGATCTTAGGGGAAAAACATCTAGTTTCTTGCCATTAAGTATGATATTAGCTATAGGCTTTATTTTTATTGATTTTTAAAATCAATTTGAGGAAGTTTCCCTCTATTCTCAGTTTGCTGAGAGTTTTTATCATGAATAGGTGCTGGATTTTTTTTCAAATGCCTTTTTTGCATTTATTGATATGACCATGATTTTTTCCTTTTAGGCTCTTTATATAGTGTATTACATTAATTGATTTGCAAATTTTGAACCAGGCTTGCATACTTGGAGTAAGTCCCACTTGGTGTGGTGTATAATTCTTTTTATATTAATACATTGTTGGATTAGATTTGCTAATATTTTGTTGAGGATTTTTACATCTATGTTTGTGAGAGATATTGGTCTGTAGTTTTCCTTTCTTGTAATATCTTTGTCTGGTTTTGGCATTAGGGTAATGCTGGCCTCATAGTTAGTATGAGAGAATGACAGTATTCCCTCTGCTTCTATTTTAAGAGATTATAGATAATTAGTATAATTTCTTCCTTAAATGTTTGGTAGAATTTGCCACTGGACCTGTCTGGGTCTGGTGCCTTCTGTTTTGGCAGGTTAATAATTATCAATTCAATTTCTTTCATAGATATAGGCTTATCAAATTATCTGTTTCATCTTCTGTGAGTTTTAGTAGGTTGTTTCTTTCAAAGAATTGGTCCATTTTATCTAGGTTATCAAATCGATGAGCACTGAGTTGTTCATAATATTCCTTTATCATTTTAGTGTCCATGGAGTCAGTAGTGATGGTCCCTCTTTCATGTCTGAATATGAAATTATTAATATGTGCATTCTCTCTTTTTTTTCTTACTCAATCTCACTAGAGGTTTATCAATTTTATTGATCTTTTCAAAAAAGGCACTTTCTTTTAGTCTTGTTGATTCTATTAATTTTTTGTTTTTTAATTTCATTGATTTTTGCTCTTATCTTCATTATTTATTTTCTTCTGCTTACTTTGGGTTTAATTGGCCCTTCTTTTGAAAGTTTCCTAAGGTGGAAAATTGAGTTATTGATTTTAGATCTTTTTTCTTTTCTAATATGCATTCAATGTTATAAATTTCTTCTATGCACTGTTTATACTGCATCCCACAAATTTTGATAAGTTTTATTTTCATTTTTATTTAGTTCAAAATATTTTTGAAATTTCTGTTAAGATTTCTTTGACTCATGTATATTTAGAAGTGTGTTGTTTAATCTCCAAGTATTTTGGGTTTTTCAGCTATCTTTCTGTTATTGATTTCTAGTTTAATTCCACTGTGATCTGAGAGGATATTTTACATGATTT
Organism: Daubentonia madagascariensis; assembly: GCA_023783475.1. NCBI lineage: Eukaryota > Metazoa > Chordata > Mammalia > Primates > Daubentoniidae > Daubentonia > Daubentonia madagascariensis. Next base: position 7,088 of record JAKFHU010000234.1, read on the forward strand.
CTATTTAAAATTTGTTAAGGTATGTCTTATGGTCCATAATGTGGTCTATCTTGGTGAATGTTCCATGTGAACTTGAGAAGAATGTGTATTCTGCTGTTGTTGTATGCAGTGTTGTATAATTGTCAATTAGATCCAGTTGATTGATGGTACTGTTCAGTTCAACAATGTTCTTACTGACTTTTTGCCTGCTAGATCTGTCCATTAGTGATAGAGAGGTGTTGAAGTGTCCAGATGTAGTAACGGATTCATCTATTTCTTTCAGTTCTATTAGTTTTTGCCTTATGTATTTTGGCGTTCTGTTGTTGGGTGCATATACATTAAGGATTGTTGGGTCTTCTTGGAGAAATCATCCTTTTACCATATTGTAATGCCCTTCTTTATCTCTGATTATTTTCCTTGCTCTGAGATCTAGTTGGTCTAATATTAATATAGGTACTCCAGCTTTCTTTTGATAAGTGTTAGCAAGGTATAACTTTCTCCATCTCTTTACTTTTAATCTCTGTGTGTCTTCATATTTACAGTGAGTTTCTTATAGACAACACATAGTTGTGTCTTGTGTCTTGTTTTTTGATCCACTCTGACAGTCTCTGTCTTTTAATTGCTGTATTTAAACCATTGATGTTTAAAGTGATTATTGATATTTTTGGATTAATAGCTACCATATTTTAAATTATTTTCTATTTATTGCTCTTGTTCTTCATTTTTGTTGTTTGGTTTTTGTCTTTTACTTGTTTTCTGCCTTCTCTGGTGTTAATTGAGTATTTTGTGTGATTTCATTTTTGTCTCCTCTCCTAAATTATAAATTATATCTTTTAAAAACTTTTTCGTGATTGTCCTTGTGTTTGCAATATACATTTACAACCAATCCAAGTCCACTTTCAAATAACACTACCACCACATGGTTAGTGCAAGAAACTTATAACAAAGTAGTGTCCTGTTATCACAATTCTCTAATGTATCTTAGAGGAGTTGCTGGTTAACATTTTATTCAGCTTTTTTCTTGTTCTGTGAATGGGAGATACAACTTCCAAGATTTTTAAATGCTGGACTAGAAACCAGAAACCTAGATATGTTTTTTTAAAAAAATTTTATAAGATATAAAAACACACAAATAAAACTTCTAGTGATGACTGCTAAAATGTCTGATATGAAAATTATAATGGATGGGATTAATGACAGATCAGACATTGCAGAAGAAAAGCTCAGTGAACTTGAGACATAAAAATAGAAACTACCCAAAATGAAGTACAGTGAGAATAAATACTGGTACTGGAAAAAAATGAACAGAGTATGAGCAAGCTGTAGCCCAATATATGTATAATTGGAATTCCTGAAAGAAAGGGTGGGGCAGAGAAAGATCTTTATAAAATGGCCAAGATTTTTCCAAATATGATAAAAATCCAAGAAGATTAACAGTCCACAGGTATAAGAAACTAAAAAGTACTCTAGGGCACATCATAATCAATTTTTAAAAACTAGTGATAAAGAGAAAAATCTTGAAAATAGCCAGAAGGAAAAATACACCATATATACAGAGGAGCAGAGATAAAGATGTCAGTAGATCTATTGTTTGGAACAATACAAGCCAGAAGACAGTGGAGCAACATCTTTAAAGTACTGAGAAAAAATCACTCTAGAATTCTACATCCAGTGAAAATTCATTTCAAACAAGAAGCTAAATAGATAATTTTAAGTCATACTAAAGCTGAAGGAATTCATCATGAGTGAATCTGCACTACTAGAAATGTTAAAGAAAGTTCTTCAGGCAGAATGAAAATAATATCAGATGGAAAAAAGAGAATTTATACAAATGAATAAAGAGTACTTGGAATGGTAAATATTTGGATAAATGTAAAAAAGCATTTATTACTATTACATCTCTTGTTAAAATAAACTGATTAAAGCAAAAATATTTATGTATTTTGTCATTTACCACATGTGTTTAAGTAAATATATGACAATAGTAGCACAAAGACAAGGAGGGGGAGAAATGGAAATATACACTTTTGGCATCCTTAAACTACATGTGAAACAATAAAATATTATTTGATGACAGACTGTGATAAGTTAAAGATGTATACTATGAACTATTATATTAATATAATCCAACAAAGAAGATAAGATAGAGTCATAAAATATACTCACAAAATCCAAAAGAAGAAAGTAAAGGACAGAAACGAGAACATAGAATAGATACAAATGACAGAAACTCAATAGCAAGATGGGAGATTTAAACCAAAATGTATAAATAATCATATTAAATATAAATGACATAAATACCTCAATTAAAAGACTGAGATTGCCATATGATAAAAAAGTAAACATTAACAATATGATGCCTATAAATATTCACTTCATTTACAAATGACATAAAGAGTTAAAAGTAAAAGGATGAAAAATATATATAATGAGATCAGTAACAAAATAATACCAGAGTGACTATATCAATTTCAAACAAAGTAGATGTCAGAGCAAAGAATATTATTTGGGATAAAGAGAGTCATTTCATAATGATAAAGAGGTCAATTCTTCAAGAGGATATAACAATCCTAAACATTTATGTACTTAATAACAGAAGTCAAAATACATAAAGCAAGAACTGACAAGTCTACAAGAATAATAGACAAATCTACAATAATAGTCAGAGGTTTCAACACTTCCTCTCAAAAAACTGACAGGACGAGTACAAAGAAATTCGGTAAGAATAAGTAAGACTTGAACAATACTATCAACCAACCTGATCTATTGACATTTATACAACACTCTACGAAACAACAACAGAATATACACTATTCTTAAGTGTAGATGGAATATTTAAATAATAGACCATGTTCTCAGCCGTAAACAAGTCTCAATAAGTTTAAAAGTTTTCAAATAACAGAAAGTATATTCTCTGACCAAAATGGAATTGAATTAGAAATCCATAAGAAAAAGATATCATGAAAATCCCCAAATACTTGGAAACTAAACAACATGCTTCTGAATAACCCATGAGTCACAGAACAAATCAAAAGGATAATTATAAATTATTTTGAAATGAATAAAAATTAAACAAAACATGTTTACATTTGTGGGATGCAGCTAAAGTGGTACTTAGATGAGAATTTACAGCAGTCAATATTATTTTTAAAGTCTCAAACTAATAACATCATTTCCATCTTAAGAAGCTATATAAAGAAGATTAAGTGAAACCCAATGTAAGGAAAATAAAGAAATAACAAAAATCAGATGGGAAATCAATGAAATAAAAACAGAATAACAATAGAGAAAACCAATGTAACCAAAAGCTAGTTCTTTGAGAAGATCAAAATATTGATAAGTCTTTAGCCAGACTGATGAGGAAAATAAGAGAGAAGACAAAAATTATCAAGATCAGGAATGAGAAGTGTGACATCACCACAGGTTCTACAGATATTAAAAAGATAAATATTATTTTTAAAAATATGTCAATAAATTTAATAACTTCAATGAAATAGACAAATTTGTTTAAAGACATAAACTAGTCAAGAAGAAATAGATAATCTGAATATCTCTGTATTCATTTGTGGTATGAGGCCTAAAATTAAGGTCCAATATTATTGCTACCTTGACATCTGGTGAAATTGGGAGGATCTTGAATGGTAAAACTGCAAGTTCCCCTCCCATTCTGCTCCTATGGATAAGGTCCCCTAGCCAAACAGTCCTCCTTAGCAAACAGACCAGGTACAGTTCCTGCTTATCTCTGAGTAGAAGGTTTTAGTTCCCTGTTAGGCCATAGAATTATTCAAACAAGCCAATCACATCCTCCCATGTGGACTTGGGGCAACCCATCAATACTACAAAGCCTGCCTTTCCTAGCTGCTGGTTTTTCACTTTATTCCTGAGTGCAACCCCATGTGGCCCTATACGGTGCATGGTATCCTCCTCCCCCAGGCTGTTAGTATATGAGATTAATAAATTGTTATCAGTCTATCTGCTCAGTGTCATGTGTCATATGCTAGCCATTCCCATAACCCTAGGCTGGAATCCCTCCCTCACATGAGGTGATTAAAACACTCTTTAATAAATTGAATGTATAGTGTAAAACCTGCCACAAAGAAAATTCCAGGCCCAGGTGGATTTACTTGTGAATTCTACCAATCATGTAAAGAAGAAATAATACCACCTACACAATTGTTTTCCAGAAAATTGAAGAAAGGGAATATTTCCCAACTCATCATATGAGGCCAGAATTACCTTAGTAAAATCAGACAAAGACATTAAAAGAAAAATACAGAAATGAACACAGATGCAAAAATTATTAATAAAATTTTAGCAAATTTAACCTAACAATGTGTAAAAAGGATAATGCATCATGGCCAAGGAATGCAAAGGTAGTTTAACCTTAGAAAAACAAATCAATGTAATTCACTATATTAACAGATTTTTTAAATAGTCATTTCAATAGATGCAGAAACATCATTTAAAGAATCCAGCATTCATTCCTGATAAAGCTCTTACCAAACTAGAAACAGGAGCAATCTTCCTCAACCTGATAGGGCATCTATGAAAAACCTAAGGGTAACTTGATATGTAGTGGTGAAGACTGAATACTTTTCTCTTAAAATGAGAAACAAGAGGACAATTATGTTGTAGTGGATGATCTAATCAGTGCAATAGTACAAGAAAAAAAAATGATAATAAAAGAATCAGATAAAAAAGCTTAGAAAGGAACAAGTAAAACTGTCTCTTTTGCCTATGAAGATACGATCATCTTTGTAAAAAAAAATCCTATAGAATCTGTAAAAAAATAACCCACTACTAGATCTACAAAAATCAAGTGCTTTTTTCTATATACTAACAACAAACAATTACCTATTGAAATAAAAATGCTACCATGATATTAGGTCATTAAATATGAAATGTCTGATTTCTAATCAAAAGTTTAATTTATTTTATCTCAAACAAGAAGCAGTACAGTTAATCAAAGTATGCACCTAAGCTATTGACACAGTTTTGCCATCTTAACGGTAGCCTGTTTATGCCAGCAGTGAAGAAGCCTGGAGAGCGAGTGGCAATGAACTCATGAAAGGCATCTTCCACAGCTTGTTGAGAATTGAATATTTTTCCTTGCAAGAAGTGGTCCAAAGCCTGGAAGAAGTGGTAGCCAGTTGGGGCAAGGTCTGGTGAATACGGTGATGACAGAGAGTTTCCAAGTCCAGCTTCTGTAGTTTGAGCAGCATCATTTGTGCAACAGATGGTCAAGCGTTGTCTTGCAGGAGGATTGGCCTTTCTCTATTAATGAATCTGGCTGCTTAATTGCAAGCATCGTCATTGTTTCATCCACTTGGTTGCAGTAGCCATCCACTGTAACCGATTGACCAGGTTCTATAAAGCTGTAGTGGATAATACCAATGCTGGACCACCAAACAGACACCATTAGCTTTTTTTGATGAATACTCGGTTTTGGATTGTGTTTCAGCATTTCCTCTTTATCCAAGCATTGTGCCGGATGCTTGCCATTGTGAAAAAGAATCCATTTTTCATCACACATAACAATGCGGTGTAGAAATGGTTTGCCTTCGTGTAGTGACAGCAAAGAAGGGCAAGCTTCAAGATGATTTCTCTTCTGTATGCTCATTTAATTCATGCAGAACCCATCTATCCAGATTCTTTACTTTGCCCATTTGTTTCAAAGGGTCCAATATTGTTGGAATAGTAACGTCAAATCTTGCTGCTAATTTGCACTTAGATTGAGATGAATTCCCTTCCACTACAGCTTTCAGCTCATCATTATCCACCTTGGTCTCAGGTCGCCCACGTGGCTCATTTTCAAGATTAAAATCACCAGAATGGAACTTCTCAAACTGTCAACATACTGTGCGTTCATTAGCTACATCCTTCCCAAACTCTTCGTTGATATTTTGAGCTGTCTGTGCTGCATTGGTTTTACAACGGAACTCATACTCAAAAATAACATGAATTTTTGACTTATCCATGGTTTCACAAAAATTGCTCTAAAAAAAAATTGAAATATAATCACAAGCCAAAACGTGCATTTGAAAGACTGAGGATGTACCTTCACAATAAACATAAAACAAGAAGTGTCAAAGTGAAATGTCAGAGATAGCAACTATCAAACTTAGTACTTAAGGAAATCAGACATTTCATACTTAATAACCTAATTAATAGCAAAAAATATGAAATACTTAGAAATAAATCTAACAAAAAGTGGCAAGACCTATACACTGAAATTTATACTAAGAGATTTTGAGGATGATCTAAATAAATGGATAGATATGCCATGTTCATGTGGAAGACTCAATTTTGTTAATCCCAAAATTGATCTATGAACACAGACTCAATAAATACCCCAACAGAGTATTTTGTAGCTAATTCTGAATTTCATATGAAATTACAATGGATGCAAAATAGCCAAAATGACTTTTAAAAATAACACACTTGGAGGACTTATACTAGAAAGTTATACTAATAAAGATAATATAGTAATGGTATCAACATGGGCAAAAACATAGGCAAAATGAATAGAATAGACATCAGCAGTAGGCCACACATATATGTTCAATTATACTTCAACAAAGGTACAAAGCTAATTCAGGGCAAAAAGGATAATCTTTTCAGCAAGCAATATTGGAAGATTTGGCTATTTATATCCACACAGCACATCCTATACAAAAATTAAGTGGATCATAGATGTAAACGTAAATGTAAAATACAAAATTACAAAACTTCTAGAAGAAAATATAAGAAAATCTTTGTGACCCTAGAGTATGCAACAATTTCTTATATAAAACACCAAAAACTTGATAAAAGAGAAAAGTGATAAATTGGAATTAATTAAAACCAAGAACTTCTGCTCTTCTAAAGACACCATTAAGTGAAAGACGGGACAAACCATAGAATAAGAGAAAATATTGGAAAATCACATACTAATAAAGGACTTGTATCCAGAATACATAAAGAACTCTCAAAACCCAATAATAGGAAAACAAGCAATCCAATTTTTAAATGGGAAGAGTAGAACAGATGCTTTGCATAAGACGATATATGAATGGCAAATAATCACATGAAAAACTGCTCAACATCATTAGTTATTGGGGAAATGGAAATTATAACACAAAGAGATACAACTGTACATTTATTAGAATATCTCAAAACTAAAAATCCTGACCACACCTGAATTAACACATCTGGTATTATCCTGGTTGGAGCTAGAGCCCATTCTTCGAAGCAAAGTGTCACAAGAATGGAAAAACAAGCACCACTGGTACTCCACCAACAAATTGGTACTAACTGATCAACACTTACATCACACATGGCAATAATATTCATCAGGGGGCGGGCAGGTGGGAGGGGGGTGGAGGGGACGGGAAAACTCTCACTGAATGGATGCGGGGTGCACAGTTTGGGGGATGTCCACGATTGTAGCTCTGACACGGGCAGTGCATGGGCAATATATATAGCCAAAGTGTTGTACCCCCATAATATTCTGAAATTTAAAAAAAAAAATCCTGACCACACCAAGTGTTCCTGAGGGTGTGAAGAAACTGAAACTCTCATATATTGCTGGTGAAATGTAAGATGGTACAACCACCTTGGTAAACAATTTGGCAGTTTTTTAAAAAGTTATATATATACCTAATATACAATGTAGTCTTTCCAATCCTGGGTATTTATGCAAGAGTAATGAAAGCACAAATTCATAAAAGTACTTAATATGTACCACATACCACTTACTAATACGCAACTTGACCATGATCCACTTTTTTATCCAATCTGGATGCAGATGAATTTCTTTTACATTTGCCCAAACATCCTAAAAGCTATGAACATCCTTTCAAGAATCTCGTGAAAAGTTTTTAATGTATTCCAATTGACACGAAAAAATCTTAACCATCCTAAGCCTGTAACTCCATTAATGGCCCACCTTTTTCCACGATTATGGCTGTGAAATCATCTTTACATTGTGCCTGAAAACTCTCCTAAAACACCAACTGTAGCCCCCTTCAGATGGCCCCTTTCTGGGCCAAGGATGTACTCCGCATGTCCAAATTGGGCTTTGCCTAAACCCTTTCCTAAAATTATAAACAAACTGTGTTCCCACCACTGGAATCACATTGTCATCAATCATGAATGAGGAATGGGTATGTCCTCAATGCTGAAACACTCTTAAAATATTTAACGGTTTGGCTTCTTTCTCAATCAGAAAAATTATGGTCCATCAAAAATGAAAAAAGTGAAATTTGATCAATTGAATCATAAAATTAAAATGAATACCAATTTTTACAGACAACACTAATTAAATAATTATGGTGATGAAAAATGCCAGATAAAACGGGGGATACAGTTTGATTCCCTTCATATAAAATTTTAGAAAATGCAAACCAATTTATACAGACAAAGAGCTAGTAAGTGATTATCTGGGGCTGAGATCAGAGGTGGGTAGAAATAGAGGTGAGGGATAGGCTACAAAGGGGCATGAGGAAACTCTTGGTGATGATTGATATCTTTATTACTTTTATTTTGGTGATGTTTTGACAGATGCATTCACATTTTAAGACTTCTCAAATTGACAATTTTAACATGTGAAGTTTATTGTATGTCAGTTATATCTCAATAAAGCTATTAAAATATATTCCATTCAGTAAAAATTTAAAATCTTTAGCTGTGTCTTCTCATCCAAGATTAGATGATATTAGCAAATTATTTTGGCTCTATTTTATTCCCCATCCTACCAACTGAAAAATCTAGCTATGATAGTATATTTCCTCTCACTTGTTACATCAGATACTGTACTAAGGTCTGAGATACAGGAATGAGTAAGGTGGACAGTGTTAGGGTGGAAAGCCTAGTAGGTGTTCACGGCATGGGTGGAGAAAGATTTCTCATGCAGAGATTAGGATATATAAAAGTAAAAAAGTTTATTTTATCTTCTTAGAGGGAGGGAGAGAAGGAGAGAGTGAGAGAGAGAGAGGGAGAGCAGGGAGACGGCATGGCATCCCAAAGAAAGAGAAGGAGGGGGTGCCAGCAGCGCAGCCAAGTGGCTTGCTGATTTTATGGGGACAAAGAGAAAGGAAAAAAAATAGTGATTGTTGTCAGTTGAGACAGAAGTAATTGTGGAGTAATTAGTAGGCAGCTGCCAGACGTCAGGTTGTCCGTCTTTCTCTGCTCCTGGAGACTCGGTTATCTCTGAAATGTAGTCAGGCTTATCGCAGGGGATGTGATTTTGCCCCTGAGATATGGTTTTGGGCAGGAAACTGAAGCCTGGCATTTGCTCCCCTGCTGTCCCTTCTGGAGCTTCTAGGGAACACCTTGAGGCTACAGAGCAAATTCTAAAGGCAGTTTCTGGTGAATGTACAAAGATTTACATTTCCTTTCTGTCTTTGACTCTTTTTAGATGTTGTGAAAACAGAACCCTGCAGGGTGTCTGCCAGTGAGGGAGAGCAAGAGGGAGCAGAGCTCAGGATTGATCATTAGCTGTTATTAGAGAATTGCAGGGGTTAGATATTTTCCTGTTGTTTCAGCAAGGCCGCCCCTTTCAGGGAGTGACCCTGTTCCGGAGCTCATTGTCTATGGGAAGCAACGTAAAATAACAAGAAACTACAACAGACTGTAATATAAGTGCTTATTATGATATGGGGAATTCAGGATCCTCTGATAGTTGATAGGATGGGACTTTCTTCTGGTTTGTTAGTGAGGAGGATTTTATAGCCTTGTGGAGGTAGTGATTTGTAAGCTGTGTCCTGAGAATCAGAAGAAGTTGTCTGGGTGGAGAAGGGCAAGAGTTTTCCAAAAAGAAGGAACAGGAACAACATGTATGATATCCTGGAAGCTAGAGAGAACATGGCGGGGGGGGTGGAAGACTTATACTCAGGCATTAATAGCAGATTGTACATTATGTGTGTTTACATGGCTGCCCTTGCCTCTGGACTCTAAGCCTAGGAAGAGCAACAAAACTGTCTAATGTATTTCTGAATTCTGTGTGCCCAAGACAGTATTGGACACACATTATATGTTTCATAAATACCTACTGAATGAGCAAATCCTGCATAAAATTATCCATTCAATAACTGTATTTGAACAATACTTATGTGTCAAGCAGTTTAACAAAGATACTGTTAACTTTTATAAAATTTGAACATATACCTCTTCAGAAATAATTGAATTAACACATAGATGGCTACTATTAATATATTTTCTATGCTTCCAGGGTTGGCACACAATGAACGCTCAGTAAAAATAATTTCCATCCCAGTTAGGATTTTAACAATCCACCCAGAGAATTTTCAACCACAGGAGCTAGAGTCTTGCCATTTCACTGAGCTCTCCTTTAGAGAAATATTTTCAAAATCTGACCATTTAAAAAATAATAAGGTAAATTCTTTCTCATATGTGGTAGAAAATGATAGACTATTGAGAAACATTTCTGTCATCACACAAAGCCGGTGCAAATCACAAGGACATATCTCTAGGAGGCAAATTCTTGAGATTTAAACACATTTCAACTTCAAGTAGTTGTTATCAGTTTAAAATAGATTGCTATAGCTTTAGGATGTTATATGTAATCTTCATGGTAACCACAAAGAAAATATCTATAAGATATACACAAAAGAAAATGAGAAAGGAATCAAAATTTATCACTACAGAAAAATCAACTAAATACAAAGGAAGGCAGTAAGGGCAGAAATGAGAGACAAAAAGGCTGTAAGACACACGAAAACACTTAAAAATGGCATTTCTAACTCTTTCTCGATCAGTAATTACCCCAAACGTATAATAAACAGATCAATTTTGTCAATCAAAAGACCTAGCTTCACTGAATGGATTAAAAAACAGGATCTAACTATACATTGTTTACAAGAAACTCACTTTAGACACTTTAGATCTAAGGACATGCATAGGTTAAAAGTGAAATGATAGAAAAAGATATTCCATGAAAATAATAAGCAAAAATAGTAAGCAAAAGAGAGCATGGGTGGCTTTATTATTATCAGACAAAATTAAGTTATTTTGTCTGATTAGACAAAATTAGACAAAATACTTAAAATGGATCAAGGACCTAAGTGTTAAGTGCTAAAACTATAAAATTCTTAGAAGAAAACATAGAAGAAAAGTTTCAGGACGTTAGATTTGGCAATGATTTCTCAGATATGACAACAAAAGCACAGGCAACCAAAGTAAAAATACATAAATTGGACTGAATCAAAATTATAAACTTTTGTGCATTGAAGAACCCAATCAACAGAGTGAGAAGGCAGCCTATGGAATGGGATAAAATATTTGCAAATCATGTATCTAGTAAGGGGTTAACATCCAGAATATATAAAGAATGCCCACAACTTAACAAGAACAAAACAAACAACCCAATTTTATTTTCTTTTATTTTTTTGTGGGACAAATTCTATTCTTACAGGTTATTGCAATGCACATTCTTAGACCATATCAATGAACTTTACATACTCTGTTATATTAAAATCCATTGATCAACCTTGCACTTTTTAAAATTTATTTTTTATTGAGGAAAAATATACATATATAATTCACTACCTTTACCATTTTTAGGTGTACAGTTCAGTGGCTATAAATACATTTATATTCTTCTTTTCCCTTGATCACCTCCACACCCCTCCTCTTCCCAGCTTCTGGTAGCCACCAATCTACTGTCTGTCTTCATGAGACCCACTTTTTTAGCTCCCACATACGAGTAGGAGCATGCAGATATTTGTCTTTCTGTGTTAGGCTTATTTCACTTAATATAATGGTCTCCAGTTCCATCCCTGTTGCTGTGTAATGGCAAAAACCGGAGTCATGTTGCCGAGAGAAACACCGAGAGGTACACGAGGATGCAGAGAGATCAGGTTTATTAACTCCGGTGGGCTCAGAGGGAATCTTCCGCCAAAATCTGAGCACCGCCCAGTCAGGGGGACTTGTCTTTTATACTTCAAGAGCAAGCGTGGGGGTACAGAGTGGCTTATGTCAGGAAGTGTACACATACGGAAGTTACTATAATTTACAAGGTAGCTGCTGCAAGGGGGAGCTGTTTACTCCCGTAAACAGCTGCAGCCATTAGTCAGTTTCACAAGGCGATAAGCAGTCTTACAGAAGCAGATTAAGCAATTCACATACATAGGGCTATAGCTTGTCCGGTTCAGGGCAAAAGGTTTTTAGTGAATTTCCGTTTTTCCCTCACAGCTGCAAATGACAAGATTTCATTCTTTTCTATGGCTGAATAATATCCCATTGTGTACATATACCACATTTTCTTTATCCATTCACCCACTGATGGGCACTTAGGTTGATTCCATATTTTTTCTATTTTTTAAGGAAATTTATTTTTAATTATTATGGGTACATAATATTTGTTTATATTTATGGGGTACATGTGATGTTTTGATGTAGGCATACAATATGCAATAATCAACTCAGGGTAATTGGGATATCCATCACCTAAAGCATTTATCATTTCTTTGAGTTAGGAACATTCCAGTTCCACTCATTGATCTATTTAAAAATGCGCAATAACTTATTGTTGACTATAGTCATGCTGTTGTGCTATCAAGTACTCAGTCTCGTTCGTTCTAACTATATTTTTGCACCCATTAATCATCCCCACTTTATCTCCCCCTCACTGCAACCCTCCCCAGCCTCTGGTAACCATCATTCTACTCTATATCTCCATGAGATGAGTACTTTCAATTTTTAAATTAAAACTCACTCACATATGAGTGAGAACATGCAAAATTTGTCTTTCTGTGCTTGTCTTATTTCATGTAACATAATGTTCTCCAGTTCCATCCATGTTGTTGTACATAACAGGATTTCATTCTTTTTTATAGCTAAATAATATTCCATTGTGTATATGTACCACATTTTCTTTTCTAATTATTTTAAAATATTAAGGGGTTGCAAATGTTCTTGTTACATGGATACCTTGTATAATGCTTAAGTCAGGGCTTTTGGTGTGCCCGTCACCAGAATAATGTTCATTGTACCCAATAGGTAAGGTTTTATCCCTCACCTGCCCTCCCATCCTCCTCCCTTCTTGGTTTCCAATGTCCTTTACATCTCTTTGTGTCCATGTGTGCCCATCATTTAGCTCCCACTTATTAGTGAGAACATGTGGTGTTTGGTTTTCCATTTCTGAGAAGCTTCACTTAGGATAATAGTCTCCAGTTCCATTCAAGTTGCTGCAAAAGACATTATTTCATTCCTTTTTATGACTTTTAAGGCTGAGTAGTACTCCATGGTATATACAAGGGCTAGCAATTGTTAATATAATGAGAATGGTTACATGGCTGGATACTTTCTGGACGGCTCTTGTATATATACCACGTTTTCTTTATCCACTCGTGAATTGACGGGTACTTAGGTTGATTCCACATGTTTGCAATTGTGAATTGTGCTGTGATAAACATTCGAGTGCAGGTGTCTTTTTCATAAAATGACTTCTTTTCCTTTGGGTAGATCCCCAGCAGTGAGATTGCTGGATCAAATGGTAGGTTTACATTTATTTCTTTGAGGAATCTCCATACTGTTTTCCATAGAGATTGTATTAATTTTGCAGTCCTACCAAGAGTGTATAAGCGTTCCTTTCTCTCTGCATCCATGCCAGCATCTTTTGTTTTTTTGACTTTTTATTAATGGCCATTCTGAAAGGGGTAAGGTGGTATCTCATTGCATTAATAGTTTTAATTTACATTTCCCTGATGATTAATGATGTTGAGCATTTTTTCATGTTTGTTGGCCATTTGTCTATCTTCTTTTGAAAAACTTCTGTTCATGTCTTTTGCCCACTTTTTGAAAATGAAAAGGATTTCATTCTTTTTTATGACTAAATAATATTCCATTGTGTATACGCACCACATTTTCTTTATCCATTCATCTGCTGATGGACACTTAGATTGATACCAAATCTTGGCTATTGTGAGTAGTGCTGCAATAAACATGGGAGTTCAGATATTCTTCAACATACTGATTTCCTTTCTTTTGGATATATACCTAGCAGTTCTATTTTGATTTCCTTTCTTTTGGATATATACCTAGCAGTTCTATTTTTAGCTTTTTGAGGACTCTCTATACTCTTCTCCATAGTGGCTGTATTAATTTACATTCCCACCAACAGTGTACGAGGGTTCCCCTTTCTCCACATCCTTGTCAGCATTCATTATTGCCTGTTTTTTGGATAAAAGCCATTTTAACTGGGGTGAGATTATATCTCATTGTAGTTTTGATTTGCACTTCTCTGATGACTAATGATGTTGAGCATTTTTTCATATATGTGTTGGCCATTTGAATGTCTTCTTTTAAGAAATGTCTATTCAGATCTTTTCCCATTTTTAAATTAGGTTATTTGATTTTTTTTTCCTATTGAGTTGTTTGAGCTCCTTACATATTCTGGTTATTAATCCCTTGTCACATAAACAGATTGCAAATATTTTCTCACATTCTATAGGTTGTCTCTATACTTTGTTGATTGTTTCCTTTGCTCTGCAGAAGCTTTTTAGCTTGATGTGATCTCAATTGTCTATTTTGGCTTTGGTTGCCTGTGCTTTTGAGGTCTTGCAAAAAAAATTTTTTTGCCCAGACCAATGTCCTGGAATGTTTCTCCAATGTTTTCTTCTAGTAGTATCATAGTTTCAGGTCTTATATTTAAGTCTTTAATCCACTTTGAGTTGATTTTTGTGTATTGTGAGAGATAGGGGTCTAGTTTCATCCTTCTGCATATAGCTATCCAGTTTTCCCAGCACCATTTATTGAAAAGACTGTCCTTTCCCCATTGTACATTCTTGGCATCTTTGTCAAAGATGAGTTGGTTATAAACACATGGATTTATATCTGGATTCTCTATTCTGTTCCATTGGTCTATGTGTCTGTTTTTAATGACAGTACCATGCTGTTTTGATTACTATAGCTTTGTAGTAAATTTGAAGTCAGGTAGTGTGATGCCTCCAGCTTTGTTCTTTTTGTTCAGGGTTGCTTTGGCTATTCAGGGTCTTTTGTAGTTTCATGTAAATTTTGGGATTTTTTTCCATTTCTGTGAAGAACGTCATCGGTATGTTGATAGACATTGCATTTAATCTGTAAATTGCTTTGGGTAGTATTGTTATTTTTACAATATTAATTCTTCCAATCCATGAGCATGGAATAGTTTTCCATTTTTTTGTGTCCTATTTCTTTCATCAGAGTTTTATAGTTTTCCTTGTATAGATCTTTCATTTATTTGGTTAGATTGATTCCTAAGTAATTTATATTTTTGTAGCTATTGTAAATGGAATTGCTTTCTTGATTTCTTTTTCAGATTGTTCACTGTTGGTGTATATAATTGCTACTGATTTTTGTATTTTGATTTTCTATCCTGCAACTTTACTGAATTCATTTATCAGTCCTAACAGTTTTTTGATGGAGTCTTTAGGTTTTTCTAGGTTTCAGATTACATCATCAATGAATAAGGCTAATTTGACTTCTTTCTTTCCAATTTGGATCCTTTATTTTTTTCTCTTGCCTAATTTCTCTGGCCAGGATTTCCAGTATTATGTTGAATAATAGCAGTGAAAGTGGGCATCCTTGTCTTGTTCCAGTCTTTTAAAGGAAAGGTCTTCAGTTTTTCCCTATTCAGTATGATGTTAGCTGTGGGTTTGTTATATATGGCCTTTATTATTTTGAGGTATGTACTTCTATACCCATTTTGAATTTTATCAAATGTTTTTTGGCATCTATTAAAATAATCATAGATAAATAGATAATCATATGATTTTTGTTCTTGATTCTGTTAATGTAATATATCACATTTATTGATCTGTATAACTTGACCCATGCTGGCATCCCTAGGATGAATCCCACTTGATCATGGTGAATGATCTTTTTAACGTGTTGTTGAATTTGGTGTGGGTGTTTGTATACATTTGTTTTTATGTGGCAGTGAAGAATACAATGACAACTAGTATAGTAGTATAGTGTAGTTTGGTGCCACTATCTTGATTTATGCTGACACCAGTGGTTTTACCCACGATTGCTTTTGTACCATCAGTGCAAATGACAACACAATGGAAATGACCAATAACATTTTAGTATTTTCAGAAAATAGTTTTGACCAAATAGAACCCTTCATTTTCATCCACCTATGAGATTCTTAGAATAAAAATCAAATCACATCCCTCTATTGTTAAAAACCCTCTGATGATACCCCAATGCACCAAAAATGAAATAAAATCCAAATGTCTTCACACTGTGACCCGGCCACTCATTACCTTTCCAACTTCATCTCTTACATGTCTTCTTCTCATCCAACATTCTCCAGCCACTCTGAAATTCTTTTAGTTCCTAAAACAAACCAATCAAATCACTTCAGGGCCTTTACACTTGCCGAAACACAGATCTCCTAAATTTTCACATAGCTGGATCCCTATCATTCAGTGTCACTCCCTTGGACAGGTCTTTTATGAACATTCTCTCTCAAGCAACCCCTTCTATGCCTTCTTACACTCTATCCTCTTCTTTGACTTTACTTTCTGCATAAAATTTATTGATCCCTGAAATATTTTTTTACTGTATAATGTGTCTCTTTCTGCCCCTTAGAATGTATGCTATGTGAGCACAGAGACCTTATCTTTTTGTTTTCTGCTGTATCTTAGGTGTATAGAACATTACCTTGCACATAGTTGGCACTTGAAAGGTATTGTTGAAAGGAAAGAATGAATGACTATTGTAAATGTGAATATACTGTGTCAAATTCACATAGACTCTGTGAGATAGGTGACATTTCCAACCACTATACAAAGGAAAAAACTGACTCAAAAAGGTTGAGTGACTTGCCCAAGGTCAGAGTGAAAAAAAAAGAAAGCACACTGTATTATATTGCTTATTGTAAAGTAGATTAATGTATACATGTAATCACATCAGTCATACTGGAAAAGGGCAGCTATATCAGAGGCCCATACACAGGGATGCTTTGCTCAAGGTTTCACCTGCCCCTTCTGTTCCTACACACTAAGTGGGGTAGAGTACTTACAAAGTTTCCCAGAAACAGCAGTGACCTAGAAAGGGGTGAATCCTGCTTCAGAGCTTTCACCTCTGGGGTTCTCTAGTGGTGAAGGACCATGAAATACCAGAGAGACTTGCAGGGTGTTTTCCTGGAAGTTGTTTCCTGATCAGCCACTATATTGTATTTGGTAGATGATAATAATTTATGAGCAGGCAGAGCTATGGGACAAGCCTGGCTTTTCTTAAAGACAAGAGTTTTGAGAGCTTGTCATGGACAAGTTCTGAGCCCTTGTTATTTACTGGAGCTGCTGCAGCTGGGGTTCTGTTCCCCCTGTCAAAATGAGGCCCTATAGCCCAATTCTAATCCTCATGCTTTTCCTAGGAAGGGATACACACGGACCCAAACAGACCTGCCACAGTTCCCCAGAACATTTAATACTGTCCTTTGTGTAAGCCATCATCAATATGAAGAGGAAGCATCCAGAACCCCTGGGGTATGGGGAGGAGGAGAAAGATTGTTGCCATTTTTATAATTTCCTGTTTTGTCCTTTTATCTAAGGCACAAAATTGTTTTCTTTCTTAGGTGGCCTATACTAAGAGCTTATAAAAATGAGTGTAAATTACTCATGTTAGCTCTAACAGTTCGCTTTGTAGTAGCTGGTAACAGCAGTGAGATTGCGCCCTCCAGTGGAATTTGTAGGAATACATATAGCTCTGTGTAGTTTTGAATTTTTTGCAGACACCAAAAGGCACAGATGAGAATCTGGGATCATCACCAGAAGTCAGCAGGCAGCTGATTCTTGTCTCCATATGGTACAGGAAGAAAGTCCTTGGCATCTGGTTGATATCTCAGTTATGATAGTTTCATCTATAGTAACAGTTTCAGATATCACATCCAGGCACAGCAGAGTCCAACAGAATAAAAGAGGGGCTGGTTTTCTCTTTAGTGTATTTTTTTTTTTTTAAGAATGAGGTGACATTTCCCATAAACATCTTGACCTCAAATTCTGTTTCCACTTACCCTTCCCTAAGCCTGAGTATGGTTTTATTCATTCAGGATAATAAATCTTATCCTGTATCATTTTCCATTTCAGGAAAAAGTAAATCCTTTCCATCCATGTTTTAGCCTGACTTGGATGGATAGGAAAAGGATGTTGATGAATTACTCTTATATACCCTAGTACTCCCATACTAACTCCCTGGTTTCACCTTTCAGATATCTGGACCTCACACTTCTGTGCAGTGGGGATTTGGGACTTCAGGGTTGAGCAAGGCAGACCCGGACCCTGTTTTCAGGGAATTCAAAGTCTGCTATGGGAGGCAGACGACAAGTAAGGAATTTTCAACTGTGATGAATGTGCTGTGTGATAAGCAGAATTCAGTGGGCTCTGATGGCATGTGGCAGGGGATTATAACCTTGTTTGGAGGGTACAGTTTCCCCAGGTAAGTGACTGGTAAGTTCAGATATGATGGATGAGTAAGAGTTAGCTGAGCAGAAAGTGGGTGATAAGTTGTCCAGGCAGAGGAACAGCATGCCTGAGGTCCTGGGGGCCAGAGAAAACATGGGGCATTAAAGGAGCAGACTTCTTCCCTGGCCCCAGTAGCAGATCACAGAGGATACTGGTTTTCCTGGCTCACCCCTCTTCAAAACTATGAGAGCCCCACCTGCTTAGTGTGAGTAAGTTGAAGAGCATGAGCAGAGGGTCAGGTCACCTGGGTTCAAATCCCACCCCACCCCTTGCTGGCAGTATGACCTTCAGCACGTTACCTGAGATGCCTCAGCAAGTGTGTCTGCTTCCTCTATTGTGGAATTAGGAAAATCATATCATCTGTCTCATGTCGGAGGATAGCCCATAATGGTCCTGTGAGGATTAAGTTAGTTAACTCATTTTTGGAACATAAAACAGTGCCCAGTACATTACAAGCATTCCAAGATGATGTTACTAACATTTGTGCATACATAGGTTTGAAGTTAATTGGTTTGAAATCTGTGTTCAAAAGTTTCAGACATTATTGTTTACTTGGCATAGCACCTCCAAGTTGGAACTGATAGTTGCAGAATTAAAATTATGCGAAACTGTCTTTCTAGTGTGCGTGTACACATATGCTCCCATCCAGGCAGTCTATAATGTATGATTAGACACATTTTTTGGAACTTTTTTGTTGAGGTAATTTCAAACTTATAGAACTGTTGCAAGGATAGTACAAGGAATTTCCATTTACCCTTCACCCCTTCACTTAAATTCCTCAGTTGTGAACATTTTACTGCCTTTGTCATATTCTCTTTCTCTCTCTCCACACACACACACATACACACACAAATAAGCACACATGTAACTATTTTTTTCTGAACCATATGAGAGTAAGTTATAGACTTCATGTCCCTTTACTCCTAAATACTTCATTTTGTTTCCTAAGAATAAGTATAATTACCAAATTAAGGAAATATGCATTGATGAAAATATTATCCAATTTACAAATTTTACACAAACGTCACCCATTTTCCCAAAAATGCCTTTGTAGTGTTTTTTTCTAAAGAAAGACCCACTTAAGCATCAGCTTTGTATTTAATTGCTATGTCACTATAGTCTATTTCACTCTGAAACAGTTTCTCAGGCTTCCTTTGTCTTCCACATCTTGTTGTTTTTCAAAAATCTGGGCTAATTAAATCGTAGTGTCCCTCATTTGGGGTTTATCTGATTGTTTTCTCATGATGCTATTGAGATTAGGCATATTTATCAGGAACACAACAGAAATGATAGCATGTCTTTCTCATTACATCATAAGGGTAGGCACATGATATGGTTTGTCCCAATATTGATTCTAGAAACCTGATCACTTGGGTAAAGTGGTGTCCACCAGCTTACTCCAACGCAAATTTACTATTTTTTTCTTTGTAATTATTAAGCATTCTGTGGGGAGATGCTTTGAGAATTGTGTAAATATCCCATTGATCATAAAAATTTCATGCACTAATTTTAGTGTCCATTAATGATTCTTGTCTTAGGTAATTATTATATAATAGTTGTAAAATGATGCTTTTATAACTGCATCACTTCTTCCACATTTATTAGATGGCATTCTGCTGTAAGAGTTTTTCCTTTTCCTTTATTTATTTATTTATTTATTCATAGTACAGATTCATAGATTCTTATTTTATTCAATGTTTTATAACTCATTGTTATCATTATTTATTCTAATACTCGAAATGCCCAGGTTTAGGCAGTGTGAGCCCTATTCAGGATGGTTCCTGTGTCCTTTTGACAAGTCCACATAATTTTTTGAGCACTTTCTTACTTTCTGTTCCATTGAGATGTTCCACACTAATCTTATACATTCCATACTTCATCACTGGAATCAATGGTTTGTTCAAGAACCCCCGGTTCCTTTCATTAGGAAATGGTACTTAGAAAACAATGATCTGAGTGCTAGATGTTCTCATTGCAACTGGGATAAACCCATTTTTATTACATTCTCTGTTTCTTGCCTTACTGTGTCCTGTAGTTACAAGTGTTTTAATAAAAATGTACCAGTTCCCAGTATAATACGTAGAGAATTAGTAGACCCTTGGTTTCCAATTTTGCTGGAGTGAGTAGAGCAGATCCTGGATAATTAAACTAAAATGTTTTTAGATATTAACTGTATGAGTTACCACTGATTTCTACTTGTATTCCAGGAGCAATTTCTCTTTGGGACTAAGGGCTTATTTTGTCTAAAAAGCAAATTTTCATAACTTTCTTGGCTGGAGCCAGAAATATAATATAACTAAGAGAGAAAAGAACAAAGATAATTAGATTGTACTATGTCTATTAACAATGAACATGAGGAAAGCAAATTAAAAACACAATACCATTTACAATTACTCCAAAGAAAACAAATTATTTAGTGCTATGTACTAAATTGTGTCCCCCCCCCCACCAAATTCATATGTTGAACCCCTATTGCAACTATATTTAGAGATGGAGCTTTTAGGAGGTAATTAAGGTTAAATCAGGTCATAATGGTGGGGTCCTAATCTGATAGGATTAGTGGCCTTATAAGAAGATGAAGAACTCTCTCTCTTTCCCCACACCCCCATCTCTCTCTCTGTGCATGCACCAAGGAAAGGCCATGTGAGCACAGGAAGAGAGCCCTCACCAGAGCCTGACCACGCTGGTACTCTGATCTCTGATTTCCAGCCTCCAGAACTGTGAGAAAATAAATTTCTATTGTTTAAACCATCCAGTCTATGGTATTTTGTTATGGGGCAGCCTGAGTAGACTAAGACCCATAAGTATGCCCTTAACAAAACATGTACAGTATTTGTATGCTGAACGTTAAAATATACTAATGAAAATAATCAAAGAAGAATGAAATAAATGGAGAGGTATACTGTGTTCAGGGATTGGAAGACTCAACATAGCAAAGATGTCAGTTCTCCATGATTTTATCTATATGTTTAATTCAATTTCTATCTAAATCCCAGCAAGGTTTTTGCAAACATAAATAGCTTATTCTAAAATTTGCATGGAAAGGCACAGGCCTTAGAATAGCTTAAATAGTCTTGAAAAAGAAGAACAAAACATGAGGAATTACCCTATCTGATATTAAGGCTTAGTATATATATACAGTACTCAAGACAATGTGGTATTGGTGTAGGTATAGACACATAGATCAATGGAACAGAACAGAGAACCCAGAAATAGACCCACACAAATATACTCAACTGATTTTTGACAGTGATGCAAGAGCAATCCAATGGAGGAAGGATAGCATTTTCAATAAAACGGTGCCGAGGCATTTGGACATCCCTAGGGGGGAAAAACAAGAAGGGGGTGAAGAGAGAGAGAGAGAGAAGCCTTCATCTAAACCTAATGCCTTACAAAAAATTAACTCAAAGTGGATCACTTTAAAACTTTGAGGAAAAGAAAATGAGAAAATCTTTGTGATTTAGGGCCAAAGATTCAGACTACTGTGAAGAGGATGAAAAAATAAGTAAAGACTAGAAGGAAATATTTGCAAACCACGTATCTAACAAAGAACTACTATTCAGAGTATATTTTAAAAGCTCTCAAAACTCAACAGTAAAAGTGCAAAACAAAGAAAAGCCAACAAAAACCTAATTAGAAAATGGGTAAAGACATGAGGATATACAGATGGCATATAAACACATGAAAAGACACCCAACACCATTAGCCATGAGCCATGAGGGAGATACAAATTAAAATCACGATGAGATATTACTACATACTTATCAGATTTGCTAAAATAAAAATTATGACAACACCAAATGCTGGGAAATATATGGAGCCATTGGATCACTCATACGTTGCTGGTGAGAATGTATAATTGTACAGCCACTCTGGAAAATAGTTTGACAGTCTCTTACAAAACTAAACATACAATATGCCCTAGAAATTACACTCTCTATCTTAGCGAAATGCAAACACGTTCACACACAAACCTGTACACAGATGTCCATAATAAATTTGTCATAGCTAAAAATTTGAAAAATCTCAGATGTCCTTCAACAGGTAAATGTTTAAGCAAACTATAGTATGTACACACCATGGAATACTATTCAACAATGAAAAAGAATGAACTGTGGATACACTCAACCACTTGTATGATACCCAGAGTATTATGCTGAGTGCAAAAAGGCAATCCTAAACAGTTACCTACTATTTCATTTCATTTATATGAAATTTTGGAAATGACAAAATATTAGAAATGTTGGAAAGATTTGTGGTATCAGTGGTTAGTGATTGTAATAATGGGACATGAACCTATACATGTGTTATAATTGCATAGAACTAAATACACACACACACACAGATGAGTATGTGTAAAACTGGGGAAATCTGAATAAGATTGGTGGATTTTATCAATAAAAAATCCTAGTTGTCATACTATAGTGTGGCAAAATGCTACCATGGGGGAAACTGGGTAAAGGGTACAAGAGATCTCTCTGTATTATATATCACAACAGTATGCACATTTCCAATTATTTCAATAAAAATTTCAATAATAAAAATGTGTCATAATGTGCCCAGGCATAGTTCTAAATACCATGCTCTACTAAAAGAAGCCAGAGGTCTTTGGAGAAATGTGTGATTCCAGGGCTATGATAGCAAAAGTACAAGGAGAACCTGGGGCATGTTCCAGAAAACAAAGAAGTGCTCAAACATTAATGGAGAGATGCAAAAGGACACGGGAATTGGTTTGAAAGAAATCCCATCGGCCAAAGTTGGGACAATTTGAACTTAAAAAATTAGTTGATTTTAAATTATTGAATAAATAAAAACCCATAAGTCCAAAATTATACCCAGGGAAAGGGAAAGGTAGAAAGAGAGAGGATAATTTTTTATAATTGGAGATTTCTATTACTCCAACTCTTTACTCTGCAAACTGATAATTAAAGGTAAAGAATTAAGCATATACTCTGGCTTTAAGGGAGAAACAATAGTCCATTCACCGTTGATGTGAGAAAGCTTGTCTTTATGGACAAATGCCAGCTAATAAAAGTAGAAGGAAACTTAGAATTAGAAAATCATCAATTTGTAACCTACCAACAATGAGATAATTGGTTCAGTCAAAGATTACCAACAGATTCTAAAACTATTAGGCAAAAGGTTGGAAAGGAACAAGATATTCACATGGTGTCAAAATAACCCCCTTCAGATTACTTATTGGAAAGGGAAGACCATGCTTTCACAATGGAGAAATGTAACAATCACCACCTTAATGAAGAGATAACATTTAGTATTATTACTACTGGGATAACTTGACATCATGAACCTTTGATGTGATGCAATATGAAGTATGCAACATCACCTGTGAAGTATGCTTGCCAAAATGTGTAACTTGAATGTAATCAAGCCTTTAGACCTTACCTTCGGTTGTACAGGAATGTGAACAAATGTGAACCTGAAAGAGCCAGTCCTTCAAGATGAATCCTGAGTGGCTAACTGGGCCTAAATTTAAAATAGAGCCAAGTGTCTATTTGCTGATTAGAAGTCACATGTGAACTTTTGGTTCCCCGAAAACCTGCACCTTTTCAACTCTGGGACTTTCACAACTCACTTGAACCAACCAATCAGAGCTCACCTGCCTCAACCAATCAGGGCTCAGCCATATCAACCAATCAGAACTCAGCTGCATTGACCAATCAGAGCTAAGCAAATTTCAATCCTTCATTTGTGGACTTGATTGGGAACCTGGGTGGAAGCATTTGCTATAAAACCTGAGTCTTCCAGTTTTTCTATGGAACGCACCTTGCTTTTACAGTAAGGCTGTGACTCTGCATTTGCAAGTTGTTCACTGGTGTAGTCTCTTTCCTCCAAATTCCTTTTCAGAGAGCTTTTGTTCACAGGAAATATATTAGATAGAAGAACAATCTAATGACATTATAAGGAAGCAATCAGACAAAATCAGCAGATAGTTGGCCTGGTGTATTCAAAAAAATGTTGGGAGATTGTTCTAGATTAAAGAGACTTAAAAAGACACGTCAACCAAATTTGCTGTGTGAATTTTAGTTCGAGTCTGTGTTGGGAGAATCTTTTTATAAAAAACATTTAGGAAACAATTTGGGAAATTTAAATATCTGCTGGAAGTTAGATGACATTAGGAAATCATTATTGATTTGTCAGTATGATAATGATATTATGAAAGAGTATGTCTTTATTCCTAGGATGTGAGTCTGAAATATTGAGACAAAACGGCATTAATGTCTGTATCTTACTTAAAAATGTTTTCAAAAAATATATATACACATATGCATGAATATAGATATAACAAAATGTTACGAATCACTGAATCTAGGTTGAGTGGATTTGTGCATCTCTGTTTACAGCCTGTGTGTAGATGTCACTACTTAACTCAAGAAGTGGTTTTTGGAAGGCTTCTCATTGTTTTCCCAGACGCTGATTACACCTCAGGAAGGAGGGTTTGTGGTCATTTTGTGGGATTTCTTCTCTGGCCATGCCCAATGATCAATCAAATCAATCTCCAAAGAACAAAGTTTCCACTTCATATTCATGACTTCCAGAGCTGTTAATTTGCTCCTGGCACTGATGGACAAATAAATGTATTGCTTCTTCTTTTACCTCCTGTCCTTAAGAGTATGAATTTAAACAAGTGACTTTTTGGCCTGTATTGACGTTAACATTCAGTTTCCCTGGTTGGGTCCACCGATGTAACGTAATATTGTAGGTCATCATCGTTACTACCCCCAAGTTTGGTACAACTGCTTACACACTACATACTCTCTCACCCCTGAAAGACTATGTGTATGTCTACACCTGTCTCTTCTACAGTAGTCGAATAATGCTTTTTGTGGACTGTCCTACCTACTGCTGCACGCTAACAAAAGGTCTGCAGCATTTTCAGTGTTTCAATATTTTAGGGTTAGGCTGCTGATCTGAATCAACGATAGAAAATAACATTTAGGAGAAGGGGCAGCTGATAGGCTCAGCCAGAATTTCGGGCCAGCAAAGGCTGTTTTGATAGGGTCAAGGGAAGGGTCTCTTTGCATCACATTCAACAAGTGGCCAATCCTGCTGGTGCAGACAAGGAGGCTGCCCAGTGACTGAGTAGAAAATGAGGTGGGGGGCACACGCTTGGAAGACTGCGGGCGCCATGGGCAGAGTGAGGAACCGGGCCACTGCTCAGCGGCGGAGGCGAAAGCGGCCCGGGGATCCTCCTGCCGCCTGCGAAGCCATCGCGGTCATGGGCGCCAGCCACGCGCGGTGCCCCCCTGTCCAAGTCGGGGTCGGGAGCCACGCGGCAGGGAGGGAGCGGGCGGCAGCCAAGAGGTGGCTGGGAAGGTCCCGGCGGAAGCGCTGGTGGCGGCGGGTCCAGGAAGCCGGCCCCAAAGATCCGCTGCCCCCCGCGCCACCTCCGAACCCGCTGGCGCCCGCCGCGTCCCGCCAGGAGCTGGACCTGGGCGCGCAGCGCGAGCGCTGGGAGACGTTCAGGAAGCTGCGGGGCCTCAGCTGCGAGGGCGCCGCCAAGGTCCTGCTGGACACCTTCGAGTACCCGGGCCTGGTGTATCACACAGGGGGCTGCCACTGCGGCGCGGTCCGCTTTGCGGTGTGGGCCCCCGCAGATCTGCGCGTGCTGGATTGCAGCTGCAGGCTGTGCAAGAAGAAGCAGCACCGCCACTTCCTGGTCCCGGCCTCGCGCTTCATGCTCCTCCAGGGCGCGGAGAGCACGGTCGCCTATCCATCCAACACGCACCCGGCGCTGCACAGTTTCTGCCGCAGGTGCGGGGTGCAGAGTTTCCACGCAGCTGTCTCTGACCCCCGGGTGTACGGCGTCGCCCCACACTGCCTGGACACGGGCACCGTGCGCAGCGTGGTCGTCGAGGAGGTCGACGGTGGCGATCGGGAGGAGGCAGCCACCAAGGAGCACACGACCACGCAGAACGCGCCCACCGAGGCAGCCCCTGCCCGTCCTCCCGCAAAGGAGCAGTGAGTGGGGCCGCAAACACGCCGGAAACAGCCCGGGCGCCCCCCGGGGAGCCTCCGCACTCCTCGTAAAAACAATATTGTGGGAAAGAGGTCTGTTTCTGGACTGGTAAACCTGTTTGCTGTGTTGGTCCGAGCTTCCCTTCAAGTATTTTCCCTTCCCCTCTGATTTCAAC
>JAKFHU010000235.1:0-13195 GCA_023783475.1 Daubentonia madagascariensis
CACCACATGTACTGACTATTAAACTGGAACTAATCAATGAACACTTATATGCACATATGGAAGTAAAACTCAGTGGAAATCAAGTAGGTGGGAGGGAGGAGGAGGGGATGAGTAAATTCACACCTAACGGGTACAATGCACACTATCTGGGTGATGGGCACACTTATAACATTGACTCAAACTGTACAAAAGCAATACACATAACCAAAATGTTTGTACCCCTGTAATATTCTGAAATAAAACAAAATAAAACAAAACAAACAAAAAACTATTTTTATCAAAGATAATGGCCTATAGTTGTCTTGCCTTGTGGTGTGGTTGCCTGGCTTTGGTATCAGGACGATGGTGGCCTTGTGAAAGGAGTTGGGACATATTCCCTCTACTTCTATGTCTTGAAAGAGTTTAAGGAGGATTGGGTGGGAAAGGTGCAGGGAGGAGGAAGAGGTGGCTGTGGATGTCGCTTTCCTGGCTGGCTGCAGAGTGCCCAACCTGGGCCTGTGCTGGGGCCCACAGCTAACTGTGCGGCCCCTTAAGCCAGCATGGAATTCACGATGGACTTACTGTTCACCCTGTCATCAAAACGCAAAATAGGTCTCCGGATCATTCAGGCTCAGCAAACAAATAGCACTGGAAGCATTAGTATCATGTTATCAACTCCTAATAGTAACTCCAGATCTGGTTCTGCTACTAGCAACCCTCTTGCTTTAGGTGGCATGGGAGGATTTGCAGACCTGAGTAGCTTGGGTTTGAATACTACCAACTTCTCTGAACTATAGAGCCAGATGTGGCAACAACTTTTGTTCATCCCTGAAATGATGGTCTAGATCAAGGAAAATCCCTTCCTTGCATGCTCTCAAATCCTGACCTGATAAGACAATTAATTATGGCCAATCCAAAAATGCAGCAGTTTATACAGAGAAATCCAGAAATTAGTTGTATGCTGAATAACCCAGATACAATGACACAAACATTGGAACTTGCCAGGAATTGAGCAATGATGCAGGAAATGATGAGAAACCAGGACTGACCCTTGAGAAACCTAGAAAGCATCCCTGAGGAATGTAATGCTTTAAGGCGCATGCACACGGATATTCAGGAACTGATGCTGAGTGCTCCACATGAGCAGTTTGGTGGTAATGCATTTGCTCCCTTAATGAGCAATACATCCTCAGGTGGAAGTAGTCAATTTTCCCATAGAGAAAATAAAGATCCATTACCCAATCCATGGGTTCCTCAGGCTTCCCAGTGTTCATCAGCTTCCAGCAATACTACCAACACTTTGGGCAGCATTGCTGGGCAGAATACTACTGTTCTGAATTTGTTGCCTTGGAGTATGAGTTAGTTATGTTCAACATGCCAGGAATGCAGAGCTTGTTGCAAATTAACTGGAAACCCACAATTTATGCAAAACATGTTGTCTGCCCCCTACTAAGAAGCATGATGCAGTCACTAAGCCAGAACACTGACCTTGCTGTGCAGATGCAGAATCCTGATAGACCATCAACAATGTCAAACCCTAGAGCAATGCAGGCCTTGTTACAGATTCAACAAGATTTACAGACATTAGCAATCAAAGCTCTGCCCTCATTCCAGGGTTTACTCCTGGCCTGGTGGCACTAGGAAGCACTGGAGGCTCTTCAGGAACCAATGGGTCTACCTCTGTACCTAGTGAAAACACAAGCCTCAGAGCAGAAACCACCGAACACGGACACCAGCAGTTTATTTAACAAATGCTGCAGGCTCTTGCTGGAGTAAATCCTCAGCTACAGAATCCAGAAGTCACATTTCAGCAACAACTGTAACAACTCAGCGCAATGTGATTTTTGAAGAGTGAAGCAAACTTTAAAGTGCCAGTAGCAACAAAAGGTGGTATCAGTGCATCTATTGAAAAGTTGCTGGGCTCCCAGCCATCATAGCAGCATTTCTGTGTCTTGAAAAAATGAATTTATTTCTGGTAATGGCTCTTAAAACTTTAAAATAGCTGCTTTATTTCATTTTGACTCTTGGAATTATGTGCTGTTATAAACAAACCCAATATAACGCATTTAAGGTGAAGTACGGTAGATGTGCGGGTTTTTCTGTGATTTTCTTTTCTGGAACAGTGGGAATCAATGC
This sequence comes from Daubentonia madagascariensis, assembly GCA_023783475.1. Taxonomy (NCBI): domain Eukaryota; kingdom Metazoa; phylum Chordata; class Mammalia; order Primates; family Daubentoniidae; genus Daubentonia; species Daubentonia madagascariensis. The sequence continues at coordinate 2,116 of JAKFHU010000235.1, forward strand.
TTTTTCATTTAAGGCTACTGCATGCATCACTCATTTCTGCATTTATTGTAATTTTTTAAATCCATCACCTTTTATCATTAGGTAAAGATTTTGTTCTGCACATGTCCAATTTATTACTTTTTAAACATTAGCCTATGGTAGTAATTTATGTAGAATAAAGGCATTAAGAAGAGGTAAATCATTTGTGCTCTATAATTTGTGGTACAATATTGCTTATTTTGACTTTGGCATGCATTTTTGCAAACAAAATGCTGTGAGATTTCTATTACTGATATTTTTTGCTTTATTTGTATACAATATAGGATATGCACGTTTAGGACTACATTTCTATAAACATAATGCAATATTTTATCTAAGAAAAACACCTATAACCAAAAAAGTAAAGATAAGGAAGTACTCTTAAAGCTGAGTATTTCCTAATTGTATAGAATCTTATACCATCATTGACTAACATCTCCCAGCAAAAGTGCTGGTTACTCAGGTTAGTTAAAAATATAGTAGAAAAGCTGATTCTGGTTACCTCTTCAAGGATTTAATTGTACAGACAACATAATGTAATATTGTCCCAACTTTCACAGATTGACTGTAAATTACCTTAATCTTTGTGCAGACTGAAGGAGCGCTGTAGCATACCCTGAAGTGCATTTGCCTTGAATTTTTCAGCTTCTCCCATACAATTTGTAATTGAAATGTTGCTTTCACTGAAAGTGTCTTGATATTTCAATTATTTTTAACTGCCAGACAAAACAGAACTATCTTTTAGATTTACCTATTTTCTCATGTTCAGGCAATACATAAATTTAAAATGATTTGTGAGCCACTTGTTTCTGAAGTGTGAACTAAAATAAAATCTTAAGCACCCCTAGCTGATTGAACGGACCCCCTCTTAGCCCAGGGGACCCCAGAAATACCCTAAAGCTGAGTTGCTGACCAAGGACATGCCTCGTAGTGTCCCCCTCCCTTCTTAGAGATGTCTTTTGTAACTCTAAGGCTATACCAGACAAAGCTTGAACCATACCTGCAGGTTCTCAATTTACTCACAACAGATCTTGTGAGTCTATGTCCAGTAGATTGTCTCTGATTAACAGTCTTCCTTATCTTAACTTAAAACAGTCCAAGACTTTAAGCCTTTAGACAAAGCTTCATTTCTTTAACCAATTACAAATCAAAGAATCTTTAAATCCACCTATAACCTGTAAGCCCCCCCCCAAGATGTCCCACCTTTTTGGGTCAAACCAATGTATGCCTTCCACATATTGATTTATGACTTTATGTGTAACTCCTGTCTCCCTGAAATGTATAAAACCAAACTGAAACTCAACCATGGCGAGTCCACTTGCTCGAGGCTTCTTGGTCCTGGCTCCAGGCCATGGTCCTCATGCTTGGCTCAGAATAAACCTCTTTAAATTATTTTACAGAGTTTGGGTTCTTTTCTGTCGACAGAAGTGTCTTGGTTGTTCTATTAAGAAATAGCTAAATATTTATTATGCTTTTCAGAGCCTAGAGAAGGGGGGAGGAAGCTGGTGATGGGATCTATTCTGGATTAGGCCATCCTAAATGATACTGGCAACCAAGATTCTGTTAGAATCTCTCTGGATACAGTGTAGTAAAGAAGTATCATTTGCAATTGAAATGTTGCTTTTTTGAAAAAACTGCTGATTTAACAACGTTCAGTACATTTGACCATTCTACAGCCTTTCTCTTCCCTCCCAAAGAAGTTCTGTTTACCTAACTCTCAAACTATTGGGTTGGTATATTTCATTAGGACCAGTTAAAACATAATTTAGGGTCAGCAATATATTTGGCCAACTGTGGTTCAGTATTCTCTTAGGTTGTTACATTCTCTCATGTACAGTTACAGGAAATTAAAATGTTAAGAAATCTAAATTGAGTTCACACTAATAAAATCAAGGGAAATACAAGTTGAATTCCATTACTTCTATAAGTTGCTTGCTATTAAAGAAGGTCAAGAGGCCAGGTCGCCCACCAGTCCAGGCACTGTTCTGATTCTTTCCCCAAGAGGAAACACATACAAGATTAGGGTGGAGGCCTGACTAGAGGAGGTTATTAAGTATGGTATTCATGTATCTTTGCTCTTTCTGCCTTATGCCGCAGTCTGGTTTAAAAAAAATTTGTACTGGTGAATGATGGTATACAGTATGGGATAGTGTCATAACCGATATGATGACATATTAATCACAAAATAACAATATATAGAGGTCTAAAAAATGGCAGTGTGATAGGGTCCTCCCACCGTACCGCTCCCAGGAAAGGAGGTGAAGAACGCCAGCTGCTGCCTGCGAGCCCGGACTGCTCACTCCGAAAACAGCATTGCGAATTACAGAGAAACAACGCCGAACGCCCAGCCCAAGAAAACAGGTACAACATTTTCACAAAGATCGGAGGGCGCACGGAGCACAATAGAGCCCAGAGCGCGGGAGGGACGCACTCGCCAGGTCGGCGCGGCGCGACCTGCCCCCCAAGCGGTTACGCGCCTCCCCATACACGCAGTCAGGGACAAGCCCAGAGTTGGGACAGAGCGGTTGCTCGGGACGGCGAGCCCTGTGGAAAGGTGGAAGTAGCCAGAGCCAAACACAACTCGCAGCTGCAATATACAGAGACTGCCGAGGGCTGGGGAGGAACCGGGCGGGGACCGAGATTCAGCTTCCTGGGACAGTGCGCGGGAACCCGCAGGCCGGCACTGCGCCACTGGAAGTCAGCGGGACTGGGCCCAGGAGTTTAATGGAAAGCGGGACATGCCCTTAGAGGCTGCTGGCAACTGCCGCTGCGGCCGGCGGAGAAATGCTGCGCTCTCGGCGCGATCGGAGCCCGGCTGTGCGCCAGGCTGGCGGCAGCCGCCATCTTTACAGCCGCCCGCGCGGAGCTGTGAGCCGCGTCTCTAGCTCCGCCCCGCCCCGGCCCGGGGCTCTTCCGCTGGGGCGAGACAGGCTTTGCCCTTGGTGGCCAGGGACAGCTGCATCCGTGGGTTCCAGGTGGGACGAGATCCCGGAACTGTAGAGGTGGGACCTTTGAGTATTGGAAACAGTTTGCAGCTCGTCCATCTGGTTCTGCTACCCCGGCTCTGGCCTCCGACAACTCCGCTCCGTGTCGGTCCTAGTGCCCGCCCCTCAAGTCCCAGCCCTCCTGTACCCCAGAGATCGCTCATTTTGAAGGTTGCTGGCCATAGTGACTCATTTGGTATAACTGCTGGTTCCCATGACAACCAAATACCTCAAGAGCCACAGGCTGAACCAGAGCAGCTCCCCATAATCCTGCCCACTTCAATAGGGAATTTCGCGCCACCCAAGAGTTCTTCCAGCTGCCACTACTCCCCCTTCCCCGTGGGAACATCCCCCCGGTGGAGACTGCTGGGGATAGAGACGGCCACCTGCCTCGCCTTGAGGTCTAGTGGTGGAAAAGGGGTACACAATTGGAGATCCCCCTATCAACCAGTTTCACGCGGAGACACACATCAGAAGGGCAGCCACACGTGGCTAGATGAGCAACCTCTGAGCTGTGTAGAATTTTCCCAACTCAGCTCTCACACTGCAGCCAAAGGAAATTGTGTTTCTACCAGAACCTCAGGAGAAGCAGGGTCAAAGTAACCCCTAGGAGCTACAAGGCCCCTCCCAAAGCACAGGGCTTTCGCATACCCCAACTCGGGAATCAGAGTCTGCCACGGACATAACAGAATACCTAGCTAATAGGGAGCAGAGGATTCATATTCTCAAGTACAATCTATTAGCTCAGAGCCCAAGCTGGGAGGTCATTCTCACCAAGCTCCACTGGGAAGAGGTGAAGACCACAGGTGAGAGTTAACCCAAGATCCAACAAACTTGCTAAAATACACCTAAGGCAATACAGGCCACTACTTCTCTCCCTGGCTTTGCCAAGGAACAATAATTGTGGGCCTGGTGACAGGGCCATAAACTAGCTCTAACACCCCCAACTCTCGACCAAGAGGCCAGATGAGAAAAAACCAGTGAAAGAACTCAGGGAACATGAAAAATCAGAGTGAAAAGTCACCCCCAAAAGAAATTATCAGTTCCTCAGCAATGGATACCAACCCAAATGAAATGGGTAGAATGATAGAAGAGGAATTTCATTTATGGATTATAAGAAAACTCAATGAAATTCAAGAGAAAATTGAATCCCAGCACAAAGAAACCACAAGAAAAATGCAAGAAATGAATGAAAAATTCTCCAAAGAAATAGAAATATTATGGAAAAATCAAATAGAAATCCTAGAAATGAAAGAAGCATTCAAGGATCTACAAAACACAGTGGAAAGCCTTAAGAATAGGCTGGACCATGCAGAGGAAAGAATTTCAGAGCTAGAAGACAGCTCCTATGTGCTAAATAAATCAGCCGAAGAGAAAGAACACAAAAACAAGAGGCAGGAAAAAAGCATACAAGAAATGTGGGATTATGTAAAGAGGCCAAACATAAGGATCATAGGTATCCCTGAGGGAGAGGAAGAAAATTCCCATGGGCTGGAAAATTTATTTGAAGGAATAATAGAGGAAAATTTCCATGGCTTAGCCAGAAATCTCGACATCCAAGTACAAGAAGCACACAGGACTCCTGGGAGAGTCAACGTGAAAAGGCATTCACCACGCCACATAATTATTAGACTGACCAAAGTAAACACAAAAGAGGCACTCCTCAGAGCTGTAAGACGAAAAGAACACGTAACCTACAAAGGGAAACCGATCAGATTAACTGCAGATTTCTCAGCTGAAACCTTACAAGCCAGAAGGGAATGGGGAGACATCATCAATCTCCTAAAACAAAACAAAGGTCAACCCAGAATTCTGTATCCTGCCAAACTAAGCTTGTTATATGAGGGAGAAATAAAGACGTTTCCAGATAAGCAATCACTGATAGAATTTGCGAAATCCAGACCGGCCTTGCAAGAAATGCTTAGACCTGCATTATACACTAAACAGAGCAACAGACACCCACCTATGTAAAACTACGCAAAAGCTAAAACCCCAGAAACCAGATTCCACAATGACACAAGAGGTAAAACAAAAGACACCACCCAATAGAATAATCAGAAATTTACCCCAAATATCAATTCTCTCAATAAATGTAAATGGCTTGAACTGCCCATTGAAGAGACATAGGCTGGCTGAATGGATTAAAAAATACAAACCAAGTATCTGTTGTCTTCAGGAAACACACCTCACACACAAAGACGCATTCAGACTCAAGGTGAAAGGATGGAATACAATTTTGCAGGCTAATGGAAACCAAAAGAAATCCAGAGTAGCCATCCTCATTTCAGATGACATAAACTTTAAAGCAATAAAAGTAAAGAAGGACAAAAATGGACACTATATAGTGGTGAAGGGAAAAATCTCACAAGAGGATTTAACAATCCTAAATATTTATGCACCCAACACAGGAGCACCCAGGTACATAAAGCAAATGCTGCTAGATCTAGAAAACATAATAAGCACGAATGCCATAATAGCAGGGGACTTCAACACCCCACTGACGGAACTGGACAGATCCTCCAAACAAAAAACAAATAGAGAAATAAAAGACCTAAACAGGACTATAGAACATTTGGGCCTAACAGATATTTGCAGAACACTCCACCCAAATAACACTGAAAATACATTCTTCTCATCAGCTCATGGAACATTCTCTAAAATTGACCACATCCTAGGCCACAAAACAGATCTAAACAAATTCAAAAAAATAGAAATCATACCATGTATCTTTTCAGACCACAGCAGAATAAAATTAGAAATCAATTCCAACAGAAACTCACATCTTCCTCCAAAAACTTGGAAACTAAACAATCTATTGATGAATGATTATTGGGTCAAAGAGGAGATTCAAAATGAAATCAAAAGATTCTTCGAACTAAACGATAATGGGGACACAAGTTATCAAAATCTGTGGGATACAGCAAAAGCAGTCCTGACAGGAAAACTTATCGCCCTAAATTCCCACATCCAAAAGACAGAAAAGTCACAAATCAGTAAACTAATGAATCATCTTAAGGAAATGGAAAAGGAAGAGCAAAGCAATCCTAAAGCCAGCAGAAGAAAAGAAATAACCAAAATCAGAGCAGAATTAAATGAAATCGAGAACAAAAGAACAATACAGAAGATCAATGAAACGAAAAGCTGGTTCTTTGAAAAGATAAACAAAATAGACAGGCCACTTGCCAGGCTGACCAGAAGCAGAAAGGAAAGGACTCTAATAAGCTCAATTAGAAATGAAAAAGGAGAAGTCACAACTGATACCATGGAAATACAAAACATCATCTTTGAATACTACAAAAATCTCTATGCCCACAAACAAGAAAATGTGGAGGAAATGGACAAATTCTTAGAAACACACTACCTCCCTAGGCTCAACCAGGAAGAAACAGAATTTCTAAACAGACCAATATCAAGCACCGAAATTTAAGCAGTAATTAAAAATCTACCCACAAAAAAACGTCCCGGACAAGATGGGTTCACACCTGAATTCTACCAAGCCTACAAAGAAGAACTGGTGCCTATACTGCAGAAATTATTTGAAATATCCAGAAGGATGGCATCCTCCCAAACTCATTCTACGAAGCCAATATCACCTTGATACCAAAGCCAGGAAAGGACACAACAAAAAAGAAAACTACAGACCAATATCCCTTATGAATATAGATGCAAAATTCTCAATAAAATCCTTGCAAACCAAATGCAAATGTACATCAAAAAAATAATCCATCATGATCAGGTGGGCTTCATTCCCGAGATGCAGGGATGGTTCAACATACGCAAATCTATAAATGTAATTCACCATATAAATAAAAGCAAGAACAAAGATTATATGATCCTTTCAATAGATGCAGAAAAGGCTTTTGACAAAATCCAGCACCCTTTTATGATAAGAACTCTTAACAATATAGGCATAGATGGCTCATTCCTAGAAACTGTTAAAGCCATATACGATAAACCCACAGCCAAATCATACTGAATGGGGAAAAATTGAAGGCATTCCCCTTAAAACTGGCACCAGACAAGGGTGTCCGCTATCTCCACTTCATTTCAACATAGTGATGGAAGTCCTGGCCACAGCAATTAGACAAGACAGAGGAATCAGGGGCGTCCAGATAGGGGCAGAAGAGGTCAAACTTTCACTATTCGCAGATGATATGATATTATACATAGAAAACCCAAAGATTCACCAAGAGATTACTGGAATTGATAATGAATTCAGCAAGTCTCAGGATACAAATTAATACACACAAATCCATAGCCTTCATATATGCTAATAACAATCAAGCCGAGAAACAAATTAAAGATGCTATACCTTTCGCAATAGCAACAAAGAAAATTAATATTAGGAATAATCTAACTAGGAGGTCAAAGACTATATAGAGAGATTATGAAACCTGAAAGAATGCAGAGGATGTAATAGAGGAAAGCCTACCTGCTCTTGACAGGCAGAGTCAACATAGAAAAATGGCTTGCTACCTAATTAATTTACAGAATCAATGCAAACCTATCAAATACCACATCATTTTTTGCATCTAAAAATAGTTCTACGCTCGGTGGAACCAGAGAAGACCCCGTCTAGCCAAAGCAATCTTAAGCAAAAGAACAAATTGGGAGGCATCTGTCTACCAGACTTCAAACTATACTACAAGGCTATAGTAACCAAACTGCATGGTATTGGCACAAGAACAGACACGTAGACCAAAGGAACAGGACTGAGAACCCAAATATAAAACCAACCTCATACAGTCACCTGATCTTTGACAAATTCCAGAAAAACGTACACTGGGGAAAAGAATCCCTATTCAACAAATGGTGCTGGGAAAACTGGATGGCCATATGTAGAAGACTGAAAGTGGAACCAAACCTCTCACCTCTCACAAAAATCAATTCACATGGATAAAATCTAAACCTAAGACATGAAACCATAAGAATTCTCGAAGAAAAACTTTGGAAAAACTCTTATGGACATTGGCCTAGGCAAAGAATTTATGAAGAAGACCCCCAAAGCAATCACAGCAGCAACAAAAATAAATACATGGGGGCCTATCAAATTGAAAAGCTTCTGCACAGCAAAGGAAACTATCACTAGAGTGAACAGACAACCTACAGAATGGGAGAAAATATTTGCATGCTACACCTCTGATAAAGGGCTGATAACCAGAATCTATACAGAACTTAGGAAAATCAACAAGAAAAAATCAAACAACCCTATTAAAAAAATGGGCAAAGGACATGAAGAGAAACTTTCCAAAGAAGACAGAATGATGGCCAGCAAACATATAAAAAAGTGCTCACTTCTCTAATCATCAGGGAAATACAAATCAAAACCACAATGAGATATCACTTAACTCCAGTGAGATTGGCTCATATCAAAAAATCCCCAAATAACAAATGTTGGCGGGGATGTGGGCAGATAGGAACACTCATACACTGCTGGTGGGACTGCAAATTAGTACAACCTCTATGGAAAAGATATGGAGATACCTCAAAGAATTAAAAGTAGAATTACCATTTGACCCAGCAATCCCACTACTGGGTATTTACCCAAAGGAAAAAAAAGACATTTTATAATAAAGACATCTGCTCTCGAATGTTCATAGCAGCACAATTCACAATTGCAAAGTTGTGGAAACAACCCAGGTGCCCATCAATACCGAGTGGATCAATAAAATGTGGTATATGTATACCATGGAGTATTACTCAGCAATAAGGAACAACAGTGAATTAACACATCTGGTATATCCTGGTCGGAGCTAGAACCCATTCTTCGAAGCGAAGTGTTGCAGGATTGGAAAAACAAGCACCACTGGTACTCACCATCAAACTGGTACTAACTGATGAACACTTACATCACACAGGGCAATAACATTCATCAGAGGGCGGGCGGGCGGAGGGGGGTGGAAGGGATGGGAAAAACTCTCACTGAAGGATGTGGGGAGCACAGTTTGGGGGATGACCACGATTGTGGCTCTGACACGGGCAAACAGGGGCAATGTGTATGGCCAAAGTGTTGTACCCCCATGATATTCTGAAATTAAAAAAATAATAAAAAAATAATAATAAAGTAAATTCAAACACAATAAAATGAAAGAAAGTAAAAAAAAATAACAATATATATTAAAAAAAGGATTGGTACTAATTTCTTTACTGGTAGAATTAAACTGTTAAGTTATCTCATCCTGTTTTTTTTTCTTTATAAAAAAGCTTTATTGAGGTACAATTGATATACAGTAAAGCATTTTTTAATGTATATATACAACTTGATTTTTAAACATATCCATTTTTGTTGGGAGATTTTTGTTTTCTACTTCAGTTTCTTTTTTGTTATTAGACGCTTCAAGCTTCTATTCCTTGTCGATTCAGTCTTAGTAGGTTATGTGTTTCTAATGATTTATTCATTTCCTCTAAGCTACCCAATTTGTTGGCATACAATTGTTCATAATAGTCTTTATGATACTTTTTATTTCTGAGTCATTCATTGTATTGTCTTCATTTCATTTCTGATTTTGGTTTTTTGAGTCTTTCCTCTTATTTTCTTAGTTGTCTAGCTAAGGATTTGTTGACTTTATCTAATTTTTCAAAAACTTAACTGTTAGATTTGTTGATTTTTTTCTATAATTTTGCCATTCTCTATATGATTTAGATATATATATATAGATAGATAGATATCTAGTCTCTATATAGTCTAGATATATATCTAAATGCTTACAATGTATAAGCTATACACACACATATATAAGCCTTTATTTCTGTATACCTACACAGTTTATCTATGAAGGTACAATCTTCAAATTTATTAATTACAGAGAAATACCTACATCTATGGATAAGTTCATCCCTATCCATAACATATACAACTTAACTTCTGTGTCAGAGACGCACTCTATCAGAGAGTTATCAGCACAAAGAAAGAAGATAATTGACACACACACATTGGAGGCCGTGATTACTATCTTGTAGTCATGAAAACAATCGATATGAACAATATAATATAATGTCTAACATAGTAACAGATATTACCAATAAAGCTTTAACAATTAATATTAACATAAATCATACAGAGAGACAAGAATAGGAACACAGTGACGAGATGGCTGAACTCAACTATTGACATTCCTGCACTTGGGAGGTGAATAAGATGTGACAGGGTGAGGAAAAGGAAACCCTAAGGTATGAAGCAGTATCACGAGTGATGAAGGCAGATGGGAAAAGAAACAGAGTTTGACACTGAATGACTCCATCAGAGAGAAAGTAGATTTTCTCTCAATACCCTTAAAAACTCCTTATGCAACTATCGTTTGCATACTGCAATAAACATTTGCATTAGTTGCTTGTATAAGTTTTTTTTGTATTATGCAATTGTATTTGTATATATATTATTTTTTGTATACTTAGAACATATGAAGTTCTTTTATATATCCAAAAGTAATTATAAAAACCCTAAAAAACAATTATATGTTAAAAAGAAGTTGTGTATAATTTTAGAACTAGACATAAATGAGATTTCATCCCGCTTTGCACCCAGTGTGCATATAGGAAAATGATTTTTCTTTCTAGACTTTTCTCTATTTTAAAAAACAACCCGAAAAAAGTGTAACAACAAGAAATTTCCCCTGTAAAAACATCATAGCAACCATTCAAAAAGGGTGAGTATAAGAAATAATAACATTTTATTCAAGCTAAGCTTTTGTTCAATGATTAACTGTGGCTAATTTATTTCTGTATCTAGCTCCTTTATGTAAACGAAATGACCAATGACTAAGTACTTGACATTTTTCTCAATTTGTGGTAAATTTTATAAACAATTGTTTTTTTACTTTGAGTATTAAAATATTAATTTCAAATCAAACAAATAACAAAAACTTTTCAGAGGGACTTTGGGAAAATCTTTAAACATTCTACCCGAGCACTTTTAATCTCCCTGTTTCTCAGACTAAAGGTGATGGGGTAACCAAGGGGGGCAACATGGTGTAAACATGGCTGTGAGGAGGACTTGAAAGCTGGATGCATGTGAAACAGGGCCCAAGAACAAACAATGAAAAAAAGTAAAATGAATAAAAGTAGCTATTTGGGGGGGG